>JAMKCH010044846.1:0-18564 GCA_023653785.1 Ophioderma brevispina | reverse complement strand
TTTAGGTGTAACTGAGCTCACACAAACTATAGACCAAATCGTTTCAGTTACGAACTTCAATATTAGTTTTTTTTTTTTTTTGAACTGCACAAGAATTATAATTTTTCTGGCTATCATTGTCAAAAGCCTTTTATTACAGTTGCACTTACACTTGAATGTGGATAATAATATAAGTAATCGGCAATTGGACAATGTTGTCGAAGGAACAAATTTGGTATTTAAAAACACAAAAAAAAAACACGTCAAATTTGTTGGATCAAAAGGATCAAATTGATGAACTGCATTGCCGTATGTGGCTAGATTATGTTATTTTGAAAAAGATAAGTTTATGAACAGAATAGAAATAAATATCTCCCTGTAATCAATTACCCACATAACTCTGATTCGTTTTGCGCCAGCTAGGCTTCGGTCGAGTGTCTGTCTCTTTTCCCATTACTTTTTTTGGGGTTACTATGTTGTGTACCTATTGTTCTGACATGTGACTTAAACAACCCACACAAACATACAGTGTGACAAGACCTCGTATGACTGTTGAATAACGGTCCATGTTCCGTGAGAATGTATAAACTTTGGATGATTAGAGCGCTGAAATAAAATCCGGTGGTCATTTTCTGCAGGTAAACAAATTCGGGTGGTATTATTCACTTGCTCACACTTTGGTTTATCATCTTTATGTATTTTGTTTGTATTTGGTGACGCGTGCGGTCACCATCAAGTCGTTCTTTATAGACCAGTTTACGCAGCAAAGGTTTGTAAACATGTTGGGGGGCCTGATATTTGAAATAGGTCTGCCTGTACCGTTACACAATGGGCATTGTATCTGTTAGAGTTTTAAATCAAGCGGGTGAAACGCCTTCAAACCATCTTCCGTTCTGGGCGCTGCATTTTGAATATTGCAACGATAATTATCAGTTTGGGTGCTTGGTTAACAACACAATATTCAATTCGATACAAACAATCCGTTAAAATATCAGTTGTTGGAAGTTGGGGTGCTATTTGGTGGTTAAATTTTGGTCCCTACCCATGGCCACAACAACGAATGGAAATGAACCATCAGTCGTCTTGATTTAAATAAAGCGCCTCAATGAATACACTTTTCACCTAAGCCGCATTGCCATTTATGAGAAAAAAGAGTAACTGATCACAATCACCCACCCAGGTACAACTATTATACAACCGGCCACATCTAACCATACCTTAATTTTTATCACTAGCCGATTATGTATATGCAAAGCGGCACCCAAATATTGGGACGAAGCGAGGCAGCCATTGCTTTCTGGTACGCTAGGTTTTCTTTGTGGTCGGCAAAACATGCGAGACGGTGAATTTCTAAAGATTACGTTAACGTTTTGCCTCTCTATATATAGAACCTCTTGGTTTTAATACTATGGGCCCTAACGACTCGCAGGAATGATTCGCGGGCAACAAAAGAAGTGACTCGGATTTAAAGCTTGTCTATTGATCGGCAATAGACTTCGCATTAAGTTAGTGATATTTTCTTACAATAATTCCAAGGGGTGGTGTGGATGGGAGTGTTTAATAATTCCTTGGTCAATTTGGAAATTAGGCATTTGTTGCCATTACAAAACATATTATGGCCATTGACAAGTTTACTGCACAAAATCGGCTTACTGGAACTGATTTTAATCTGTTAATCTGAATAAAAATTCAGTTCTTACACGATTATGATAAAAGAAACTAATGGCCATGGTTTACCGTGATGTTATGGAAATCTTACTCCGCTTTTACTATCTCTCTCTCTTGCAAGTTGGATGGTCAAATAAACAAAACTAGCTGCGTTGTGTGCAAGGGGGAAACGCATTCAAAACCAGTCGTCCGTGCTGGCGCTGACATTTTGATATTGCAGGACTAAATTATCAGTTTTGGGGGGCTTGTACATATACACACATAAGTTCAATTCGATACAAACACTCCGCCAAAATATAGTTGTTTGGATGTTGGGTGCTATTCGGTGGTTAAATTTTGTCCTAAACCGCATGCCACATAGCGAATGAAATGACACACAGTCGTCTTGATTGACATACACCGCCTCAATGAATCATCTTTTCAACCTGAAGCGTGAATTGCATTATGAGAAAAAAGATGTATCTGAGCACAATGATCCCGTACACTATTTTTACCCTGGCCAACCTCTAACGACTACATTAATTTGTATCACTACCGATTAGGTGTAATGCAAAGCGGCACCCACATTATGTTGAGAAGCGGAGGCAGAGCCATTGCGTTCGATTGTTGGTACTCTAGGTTTTCTTTGTGGTCGGAAAAATGTGCGACGGTGCAATTTTCTAAAGATTACGTAACCGTTTTTGCTCTCTATCTATATAGAACATCTTTGTTGTGTGTGTGTATTGATATATGTTGAGAATACATTTTTCTCATCTCTGTGATAATGAGATTAATTTGCATTGTCAATTGTCAAAGGTAAGTTGTGTTCCAAATAACAAGGTCTTATTAAATAATTGCTGATGTTCTCATCCGGATAGTTGCTTCAATTGATAACCTGGTTTAACACTGTCTACCGAAGGGGGGGGCCGGGGGAGGGGTTACCACCCCCCTTCAGGCTTGCTAAAAAAAATCTCCCTGTTTTGGTGCCAAATTTTTAATGTAATTGTCAATTGAATGTTTGCTTCTTTTATCACAAAACAAACATTCCACCCGGGTATAGGTAAGATTACAGGGTGATCCCAAAGGTATCGATAGGGGGAAGAAGGAGTACTAACATGCCTAAACACAACACAGGAAAATTCACAGACACTTGATTTTGGTACCAATAGATAAGCTATGGTCCTCCTCTTTCCATGCGCAAAATGAGTACCAACATGCTCAGCATTACTTCAAAATGACGATTATAAAGTTCGGCAGTCAGCAAAACTGCCATTTCCATAGACACACACAGTGAAAATTCAAATTGTCTCGCAAAAAGTTAGGAAAAATCAGATTTTTCATGCGGTTTTTTACTCTATTGGATGGGAAAATGATAGTTTTATTAAGGACATCATGTTAGAGCTATAATAGGGTGTTTGAGTCGCTAAAATGCGAAAGTTCAAATGCCACCCTATATTCAGTCTTTTCGTACTTTTCAATATGGACGTCATGGTGGCGTTCATAATGGGGGATGTAGTAAATTGATAAAAAAGTTAGTGGAGTTCTAATCGCGACTGAATCGTTATTTGTTTTTTTTTTTTTTGGCCCTGCCAAAATAAATAGGTCATATTAAATTTGACATGAGTAAGCTTTGCTTAATCTAAAGTAAGGTCCAGGCCTCGTCCCCAGGAACACCGGATTTTAACCGGGGACAGTCTTGGTAAAAATTTTGGTATCAGAAAAAAGCGGCTTTTTTCTCATTTACCCGGTGAAATCTTAGGGCCTTAAAGGATGTTTGTTTGTATATTATGAGCGAACATATCCTATTTTGGTCGACCAATATTAATGTTACACGGTACTCTATTATGTTGACCATTTGTGGTCAAAAACGGGTGAAATCTTAGTATATCAAAGAGTGCATTACACTATAGTCAAACCTTAGCTAATACACTCAATTCAAGTACATCCTGTAAAAATCAACGGATGGCACTTTTAAAACTGTATTTAACTCATGTATTTTGTGCACGATAAAGGCTTACTCAGGTATTTCCTGACTGATGGCACCCTCAATTTTCAGACCAAAAATCGTGTTTTTTACATAATACGTGACGCTTGTCTACATAATAATCACTCTGTAAAATAGCTAAGCTCGAATCGATGCCCTTCACATAGAAGATCGCAACTTTGTTTTAAAATCCCGGATCCGGATTTGTTTTTTCACAGTATCATATTATAGTGTTAAATTATACATGTTTATACAGCATCAGAACGAAAATCCGATTTATCTCAAACTTTGGAATTGAGGATTTAAGGTACTAAAGTAATTATCTTTAGTTCTATATTCGACCATTTTTCATACACAAAATATATTTCGAATCTCTGAGTCAGCCTTTAAGTCACCGGAAGCGTAATTGCATAAGATTAACATAACTACTTTTAAAACAGATAGGTGTTACTGTTAAGTGTTAATGATTATTAACACATTTAAGGTGTTAATTGATAATTTTAACGGCACATTCGAATTTACTAATAACCTTGTCGCATATTAAATAACTTGTTTTGGTATAGCTTGACCTAGAGCTTCTAAATCCTGAAATAGAGTGATTAAAATTGCAACGGTAAGCTCATCATCTTAATGCCCTAGACTTACCTTGAATAATAAAAGATTAGATAGTAACAATGGACAATATTAGTTATTGAGAAAAACAATTTTAGGCATTCAGTCGTTGATTTGAATTATTCATTTGTCCCCAAGTCGCAGCGATTACTATGTGATCTAATTTATATACAATATGAATTCTAAAATAAAATAATATCACATGAAGAGCGATCTTAATCTCAATACATGTTAGACTGTTTTAATCAAATTGTGGACACATAAAACAAGCTTGGAACATTTGCACCGGCCTACATACTTTTACAGCCCCCGCAGGTTAAAAAATTCGGGTTTGAATATACTCCTGAACAACCTGAACTTGGTTCAATTGTTATCCGTATTGCGAGCAGCTGTAATTGTTAATATTGTCCTATATTTAAATTTTATTAGTGTTATTTGCCCCTGAGCACCAGTTTACTGTCAACAGACCCGTCAACCGTGTTTTGTCCACTCAATATAAGGTATTATTTTAATTGAAACGACTTGGCTAAAAGTAACTTATCCGTGTGAAAACGATCGGTGTTCAAAGATCTAGTTGAAAGTGTTTGCCCTTTCCCAAGGAAACAACGCTGTAACTTTTTTTGTTAATAATGGACGGTTTTAGGGGTCCAGGTAGTAGGCTCCATAGAAAAGGATTGGTAATGTACCTCCGATTTGGGTTGCATTTTTACCCTCTTTTTAGACTAGTCGTGTTTTTGGTTATAGTTGCTGTTGTTGTTTTTGTGTGGTTCTTGTTGTTGCTTAGTTTTTGTTGTTGTTTTTGTTTGTTTGCTTGTTTCTTATTTATGATTTCATGACGCTACTCTTTGAATAGGTCAAATATTGATAAAATCGGTCGTTTTTAAGTTTTTGGCTTTCTTTGTCTACCTCTTTGGCATAATGGAACAAAGACTGGGCTTTTTACCAGTAGTTGTTTCATCTCATTTGCTTTTGACAATTCAGAGATATCAATTTAGTGCGACACACCAAATGCACAAAAGACTCACAAAGGAAACCTAGTTTTCTTGACACAATATGCAACAAAATACGTTCAATTATTTCATAAATATTAAACAAATACAAATATTTATTGCAGGTTCCATGAAATGGAGCTTTGAATTTATTACAAAATTGGTATCTGGTAAAATCATGCCAGAAGGAATATGATTGTAACCAAAATAAACACTCGAGATCCAAAGAATTGGTTTAAAATATTGCGCTATTTTTGTGCATTGTTAACTATGTGTGTTGAAGTCAATGAAAAATAAAAGTTTTGGAAATTTGGAAGTAATGTGTGATGTGTCGAGGTGTCGGTAGGACTTTGCGTTTCGTGATACTTCAAGACCATTAAAACTCTCTCCTCCAAATGGAGGTTGCTGTACGGTCACAATTCTTTTCTAACAACGGTATATAATTATCGAATGTTATACACTAACTTTAAGCCAGAACTTATAATATTGAAGATAATTTCTACCATTACTTAACAGATCTTTTTGACGTTCATTCTATTTTGAAGAATTTCCAATCTGTTCAAATGTGAATAACTTATTCTTTCACCGTTTTCACTCAACAACAACAACAACTACTACTACTACTACGACTACTACTACTACTATACTACTACATGTACTACCCTGACTATTACTACTACTTTACTGCATGAAAACGGAAAATCCGATTCATCTCTAACTTTGGAATTTAACATTTTAGGTGACTATCTTTAGTTCTAGATGACTATTTTTAATTTCTACTCAAATAATTGTATTTCGAAATCTCTGAGTCTACCTTTAATGCTTTCAGATGGGGATATTTTACGTTAAAAAACACAGGTCTTTCATTTTTAAGGACACTAGGTTGGAGAAATCTTTTATTTTCGTGAACCGCTAGCTGCAGGGTAAACGTTTCATATAACAGTCCCAAGTATGCAAATGGATATTGTCATTTATTCCGTCAAGCGTTACTGTACATTTTGCAAACCTGGAACTTCTATACGAAATATTTATCCTGCTAGCTGGTGCCGTTATTCTTTGTCCACCTGGTATGCCATACTTTTAAACAGATTTTGAAGATCATGTGGTCCGCAACTCACATACCATTTGCTTTGTTGTTTCTTGTTTAAAGACACAGATATTGATCGGACACACTTCAACAGTACGTAGCATGCAGTCAACTACTTCACTTGCAATGAAATTTAGGGTTTTTATTGGAAGTTATGCACGTACAACCAAATTTCAAATGTGAAAGTGATTGTAGTTTGGTTCGTTTAGGGTTCGTTTGAATATTTTCTTTGCTGAATTTGATCTTTAGCGTTAAAGCGACTGTCCGTTTTACTTTGGTTGCACCAAGTATCCGTTATTCATCACTGCACGACACAGGCTTTATACCAGACACTTGGAGCCTCAGCACCATTTGTACCATTCAGTTGTTTGTATTCATGGAGCGTGCTTGAAAATTATCGTACACGTTCATGTATATTAGTTTATTAGGATACAGTGCGTTCTTGAACTCGAAAATGGAAAACTTTCCTCTGCGACAATGGATGAATGTGAGTATATTGTATTTTGGTGAAATTAGTTTTACGAAGTTATCACATTAATCTAGTTTGAATACTGATGGCAAGTTTTACCGTACCAAACATGTATGACGCATCTGCAGCGCATACCAATTTTGACTAACTATTAGAGAAGGTGAGATATAACCCCGGGGGCCACTTGTAGTCAAAGGTGGCTATGATGAGTGAACATGGACTTGCAAAATGCACCATAAACAAGTAATTGTCAACCGACTAAACAAGCTAAAACATACCCTAAACAAGCATTTTTATCTGTTTAGATCCCTCAACAAGTCCGTAGTGCAATTTGAATCGTAAATATACCTTTATTCTTGCTTTGCTTTACGTCTAAAGTTCCAATTACAATATTTTGGATATTTGGATCCCTGCTTAAAGGTCCATGGCCCGATCACTAATACCTCGTCCCCAGAAGCCCCAGAATTTTACCGGAAGTGGTCAACATCGTTGTTATCAGAAGAAAGCTACTCTTTTTCTCATTACCACCCCTGTGAAATCTGAGGGCAAAATGATATTTGGTTTGGAAGTTATAGCGAAAATGCCCATTTTGGTCGACCAATATAATTGTTACACAGTGCTCTACGGTCTTAAAAGATCACGTTTTTAGCTCCTCACAGCAAAACGTGATTGAAATATCGGCGCGAAAAACTTTTTACAGATGGGATTTTTGGTGAATGCCACTATCAAGATTAAACTTCATAATCCTAAATCGGGCCATCCCCCTTTAAGGAGATAGAACCTTACAATTTCAGGGTTACGAAAAAAACATACCTTTTTCCATATTTTTTTGCTGTTTTTGACAAACCCTAAGCGATGTACGCGCGTACATCGCCTGTTGGAAAAAGACATCCTTTGTACGCGTTTTCTTGTTCACGCATCATATCCACCTTTGAATACAAGTGCCCCCCGGGATATAACTTATTCAGGGCGATATCAGCAGGTAGTGTCCTTTGTATTTTTAAATGTTGTGCATCTATCGTTTGCTTGTTTTGTTAAATCGCGTTTTTGTATCCTGTGTGGGTGTCGCTCGCCATTTCTAACGCTAAATTATTTTTGCCCAAGATTTTATAATGTATTTGCCTAAATACAGTTGCGCATATTTTTGGTGAAAATCGGCAATTGTGTTTTTATAGGCCTACTAATAAGCATAAATCAGCATATTTGTGGTCCTATTCAAAATTTGTTTTTCCCTTAAATCGTACTTGAGTAACTTTTTCGAATTTTTATCTCAGCAATGTGATTGTATTTATGTCCTATTATGAGCCAATTGTTATGGGAAAAGGCCTTTGAGAAAGTAGTTTTTCATTTTTTGGGCGGGAGAATTGCTGCGTGTCATAAAAAAGATCTATTTTTGGACCGCCATTTTGAATCTGTTCAACCGATTTTCATTTTCTCCCGTTATGTGGTCGTGTTAATGTACCCCATCAATGACCAGAGTTTTGTTTTAAAAATCAACGGCAGATGGAGTTTAGAGGATTGGAGGGTTGGTACATTTTGTGACCCCACTTTGTCTGCTCCCAGTTGAATTCAGCAGCCTTGACGGAATAAAGTACAGTATTCCCTGCACTTTATTCCGTCAAGGCTGCTGAATTCAACTGGGAGCAGGCAAAGTGGGTGCAGTAAATGTACCAACCCAGGATTGGACCCAATCACCAATATGAGTGCAAAAACATTTGTTGATTATAATTGTGACAAATTTAAAAATTAGCCCACAAATTACCTGGATATCTGTAGCCTCTTATTAGTGCCCATATGTTTTGGAGATATTATTTTTATGTGTAAAATATATCTGTATTTTCCAATGACGTAGACTATATCATTTGGAAGGTAATTGAAGAATTTAATATTTTGTGAAAATGTGCCAGTGCCGCTTTAAAAGGGGTTACCTTCATAGACAATGATTGTGAATTTTAAACCATTGCTCTTTGACTATAATAAAATATGCCCAACTTATGTTCCTGTCAATCATGTGATTGCCAAACCTTTTCAAGTTATTCGTATCATTGATGTCACGGTCATGCTCATCAGGATGACTGACTAACTTTCCCCAAAATCGTAAAACTGGTTCCCGACATGTCTTTACAAAAGAAATTGTATATCAAGAGAAATATCCAATCGTTTTTCATGATAACACCTCGCACACAACAGAGGAAGATAAACGCAATCGCATCACAACCTCATATTAATTCATACTTTAACAAAAAAAAAAAACATTTCTTTTCAAGATATTCACATGCATGACTGTTTTGGGGACACACAGTATATCTGTTCCCCTAAGCTTGTACTATACGTTTGCTGCAGGTGTGCGACAGTTTCCAAGCTTTACATTGCTAGCATACAATGTCAGAAATGCCACCATGTTTATTTTGTGTTCGGGTAAATGGAAATTCAATCTCTCCATCTGTGTTCATACACGAGGAGTACATTGTTTGGGTTGGGTCTTATAAACTTTGGGCTAAAGAATGTGTAGTTTGTAATCGGAGGAATAAATTGTGAGTCTTTCCAATGATTTTTTTATAAATTGTTAGTCTCATAAGTAATTAGACTCATTGCGAATATGTAAGTACGAACTTGCAGATCCTGAATGAAAATGGGGGGGGGGCGGGTTACCATGGCGATATCACATATGGGTATTTGTATAATAGAGTGAACAACCTTTTGCAATGTGCATGCGTACTCCCATCGAATTGAGTCTGTCTATCCCCCGACGACAAGGGACACTAATGGAGTGTGTTCAGAGTTTCACTGTTTACAAACACACCGCTTAGCAATGCCATGCCATGGCTTAAATTTAATTGCCGTGAACGATGCATCAACCTTTGTACTGCATACTTGTACAAACAACATGATTCAATAGTTATCTATATTGATTGGGATGAGAAAATCTTCATGACATTCCCATGTGTGTTCTTGTAAATACTAAACGGCTTAAGTTTAAAAAACAGTTTAAAAAGGTGTGCTTAATTTACAATTTCTCTTGGCATTTTCATGAATTGAGTATTGGATTATGCATTATATGTGATTCTAGGTAAGTGGAATCATATATTTATGGGAGTTTCGGTAAACCGAACCAATCTGACACCCTTTTTTTTATGACACTTATGTTATTCCGTGAAGGGTTTCCGAATTCATAGGCTGTCAGATGGGGTCAGGGTACGGAAACTCCCCGTATTTATTGTATCCATATCTAATTAGAAGACGGATCATGAAACTCTAATATTCACACTGCTGAGTCGAAATGTGCGCAGTGGTTTTCAATACAGTTCCTTCATGCGTTAAATTGAGTTCTACACGGAAGACGTTTCATATGAAGGCCATGGATGCAAATGGGTATTACAATTGTTCTGTTCATGCGCTGTATGACTTTGTGCAGTATCGCGGAGGACAGAATGGTAATACCTCATTTGCATCCATGGGACTATTATATGGAATCGTCTACCTATATCACACTACGCAGATTCGATCTAGGAGCGGAGAGAGTGCTCTGTAAAGAGTGGAAAATTCATATTTTCAAAACGTAACGTATTTGTCAGCAAAACTGTTCATTCATAAAATGTTCCACCACCCACCCCCAAATTAGAAACAAATACATCATGGTACCCTGCATTATGTCCTACCCTTGCTGTTGGTTAAGTGGTCCCGGTTCTGTCTGCAAGGTATCCCACAGCAATTAAGGCAGCATGGCTATGTTTCTTGACATATTTTAGTGGATATCATAACAAACTTTTGATCCTGCATTTTGTTCCTCGGCGTTAATTCATTGTTTACTTACTAACCCCGTCTCATCAACCTCTGAAACGTTCTATCAAGGTTTTTTTCTTCTGCCAGGCACGAAGATTAATCCTGAATTGACCAAACCCCTAAGCAGTGTACAACTTATTATTGTGTGTATACAGCCCATCAATGTGTACACTTCTCAGCTGTTACTGATACTGGCATTGAGTTCAAAGGAGGGTCTCATATTCCATGCATGGCCATGGTCGGTGATATACATACCTTAATGGCCCAACTAGTGATCGTGACATTCCCTGCTTGCCCTACATGTCTTTACAAAATAAATTGTAATCACGAGACTATCCAATCGTTTTTCATGATAACACCTCGCACACAACAGAGGAAATAAACTCAATCGCACACAACCTCATATTAATTCATCTTTAAAAAAAAAAAAACATTTCTTGTCAGATATCACCTCATGACTGTTTTTTGGGAACACACAGTAATATCTGTTCCCTAAGCTTGTACTATATACGTTGCCTGCTGGCCGGTTGCTGCGACATTTCCAATCTTTACATTGCTAGCAACAATGTCAGAAATGCACCATGTTTATTTTGGTTTGGTGTAATGAAATTCAATCTCTCCCTGCTGTGTTTCCTACACAGGAGTACATTGTTTGGGTTGGGTCTTAATAACTTTTGGGCTAAAAGAATGTGGTAGTTTTAATCGAAGAATACTTGTGAGTTCGTTCCATTGGATTTTTTTATAAATTGGTTCGTTCTCCAAAGTATTCGACTCATTGGAATATGCTAGTACGAACTGCAGATCCTGAATGAACTGGGGTGGGGGGGGGTACATGGCGATATCACATAGTGGTTTGGTATAAGAGTGAACACCTTTTGAATTGCGATGGTACCCCATCGTAATGTGAGTCTGTTCTATCCACAGAACTCACAAGGACACTAACTGGGGATTGTGTTCAGGAGTTTTTTCAACTTTACAACACAGCTTAGGCATGCCCATCCAGGCTTATACGTTTAATTGGGGGCACGTGCAACGAGGCCCATTAAAACCTTTGTACTGCATACTTGATACAAACCAACATGATTCAATAGTTATCTAATATTGATTGGGATGAGAATACTTCTGACATCCCATGTGTGTGTTTCTTGGGTCAAATATAACAGGACTTAATTTTAAAACGTTTAAAATTGGTGTGCTTTATTTGTAATAACAATTCTCTTGGATTTTTTTCAGGATATTGAGTATTTGGATTATGCATTAATATGTGTATCGAGGTAAGTTGGACCATATATTTATGGGAGTTTCGGTAACCGACCATCCTGACTAACACTTTTTTTCTGCACTTATGTTATTCCGTGAAGGGTTTCCGAATTCAAGTGTTCAGAGTGGTCAGGTTACGGAAACTCCCCGTATTTATTGTATCCATATCTAATTGAGACTGATGCATGAAATCAATATTCACACTGCTGATCGAAAATTGCGCAGTGGTTTCAATACATTTTCCTCAGGCGTTAATTGAGTTCTATCACGAAGACGTTTTTCATATAGACGGCCCCATGGATGCAAATGAGGTATACAATTGATTCTGTCATGCGCTTTATGACTTTGTTGCAGTCAATCGCTTGACGGAAGAATGGTAATACCTCATTTGCATCCATGGGACTATTATATGAATCGTCTTACCTATAGCACACTACGCAGATTCGATCTAAGCGGCGAGAGTGCTCCTGTACAGATGGAAAATTCACTTTTCGAAAGTAAGGATCTTTGTAGCAAAACTGTTTCATTCATAAATTCCAAACCACCCTAGCCCAAATTAGAAACAAATTTACATCCTGGTACCCTTGCTTCTATCCTAGAGCGCCTTGCTGTTTGTTTAGTGGTCCCTCTGTTTCTTGTGCTGGCCATGTATCCCACAGCAATTAAGCAAACAGGGCTCGTTTTCTTTCATATTTTCGTGGTATCATACCAACTTGAGCCGTGCATTTGGGTCCTCGGCGTTGAAGCACATGGGACTGACTAACCCGGCCGCATCAACCGCTCAACTGCGATCAGGGTTGTGTGCTGCTGCCATGAGGCAGAAGATATTAAGCTGAATGTGACCAAACCCTCAGGCAGTGGGGACACAGTTGCTTATTGTGGGGGATACACCCCTCCCTTGTTGACACGGCGCGCGGTTTACGATACTGGGCTATTGGAGTTCAAGAGTCTCATATGTCCATGCCTGGCCATGGTCCGTGCATACATACCTACTTGCACCACTAGTGATAGGACAGTCCCTGCGGCACGAAATGAAGACTGCCTAACCTAGGTAGTATGTAACAGGGTTGCTGAGGGGGGGGGGGCAGAGGCAAAAGGTTGCGGGACAAAGGAAACGGTAAAGGACTTCGTAGCCAGTTAGGCCAAAACAAACTCAAGGGTAGAAGGACAGGGGGACAGAGGACAGGGGGTGTAGGGAGAGGGGGAAACAACTGAGAAGCTGGACACTATTCATTAAGCAGACTACTATTTCACGTGTGGTAAACAGGCACAACTTTGTGGGTTTGTACAGCAATGTAGGACAGATATTACTACACATTGATGTGGCCTTTGCACTTGGATAAAAGTCCCTTTAAAAGGGAAGGAGGTAACCTGAATATTGGTGTTCCATGCAATGCGAATTCTACTTCAAAATAAACCAGATGTAGCAGAAAGTAACATGAACCCGAATGTCTTTTGTTTCACAATAAAGGTTGATCATGATAGTGATGCCCTTGCATAGTATCAGTACAATATAGTTTTTTACACAACTATTTTTTGTTTCATTTCACAATTATCACTAATATTCATAAGATTGTCGCTTTTTTACAAGGACTCGTCTTGTTTCATTTTGACCGTAAGAATTTTAATGTAAACGGGGAGTGAGTCATTGCACTGCAAAACGCGTTGTTCAGGTCACCCCTTTTAACAACTTTTTAAAAAACTTTTAAAACAACGTTTAAAAACTTTTTAACCAATCCCTTTTTGCAGTGTGAGTGGAAATAAACTATTATAGCGATATAGGTTAGTCCCACCCCCGATGCTGTAATTATTCTTCTGTTTTTGTAAGCTTTTTTGGTTCTATAATGGGTTCAAAATAGGTTACACCTTTTTCGTGTTTTGGGGAGAGCAGGGTTTTGGAAGGCTTGGAATGTTTTGAAAGCTGGAAAAAAATGCCATTTTTTGTTTATGTTATGTTGTTCACTTCATATGAACATATCTTAAGAAAAATATTGTTTTTTCATACAAAAACCATATGATAAGGGACATTGAAGTCCCGGTCGTACGTAGAAAATGTTTCATCACGTTAGTCGTATCTTTTGCTGTTGCAAGTGGGTACATAAAGAATCCTTTGATAGTGTGTTTTGTGTGGTCTGTGTTTGTCTGTGGTGTGTTGGCGCGCTGTCTGTGTTTGTCTATGGTAAATGTTGACGCCAAATGTTAACCCCTAGTAATTGCCCGCTGTTTCCCACATTCCACATTTAATGTGTGCACACTTTCATGATATTTGAATACAGTGGACCTTGATTTTGGCCCAATCACAATCCTACTCTCCAGATACATCGTGCGATGAACTTTTTGGTTAAAACGTATTTTTCGCGAGTCTATTCAACCCTATTTTTTTCAAATAGGGTTCAATTTAGTTTGTCTGTGCATATTTTAATCCTCCGTATTTTTAATATGTTCATAAAATCAACGGCATGCGTGTATTAAAACAATTAAGTGCCTAAAGATTCTAGGATGCCCTCTCGGCTTATTCCTCCGTTGCAACCATCACACATCCCTAAATTTGGACAAATAAAGCCAAAGCCAAGCTAATAGGGGCAGCGCTGCACGTGCTTCCCTAAAACCAATCTAGGCGTAGTATACTTATCCCAATTAAAAGGCAAAAAGGTTTGGAATTTTGGCAAATATTCTGTCATTTAGGCTCTTGCCGAAATCCGTCAAACTTGTTTTCGTTTATATTTGATTTCAGCAAATCACGTAACTCGTGAGATATTTTCGAGTTATATATACAGTTAATATAGAACAAACTCGGACAGATTTAAGTTCATTGAATATTCTCGTAGAGTTATTTTAAATACATTGTATTGTTTTCTTAGTACGTGTGTTTTTTGATAATATAAAGGTACGGAATTGCTGAAGGTTATTATACACTAATACAAATTGGTGAACATGGGATTCTTGATCAAAATTAGTGTTTTAAAATGTTTACCTGGTTAAGGTTTAATTTTAGCTTGCTTCTTCGACTTGTAGTCATGTAAATGATTAGCTAGATTTATAAATATAGTTTGGTCAATTTTCATTTTTTTTGTTTAGTTTTTTTTTTATCGGGGTTGGGTGGGGGACTTTTCGATGTCCCCACCGCGCCTGCATCCGCCACTGTACTTGGCCAACAAAACCCACCTCAATCCGTTTCGCCTTTATGGAAGCGATTTTAAAACTTTCTTGAAACGTATATTTAATTAGGTTTTCTCTAGAAAAATTCACATAATAAGACCCTATGTCAGAACGAAAGGAGAACTCTAAACACTAATGACTAAAAACTCTGGTAGCATTTACCATCGTAGCTGAAACACTGTTCTCTCATTAGAGTGTCAACAATTCAATATTTCATCACGATTTACAAATTGTAGACGCGAAACATCCAAAAAGCCCTCCTGATAATTGTTCATTTTTCGAAATGGCATGGATCAGTCCGATGGTTCTGTGATAAAAATAAATCCACTTTTAATTTAACGCATTTTCGAACACGATCGCTAACGCCCCCCCCACGTTAACGTCACAGAACTTGTAAAAGCATCTGGGCTTTCAACTACATTTGCAAATGAAATTATGTCTTATTTGTAACGTATATATCGATATCAATTGGCGTAAACAGCAACTACTTGCAATGAGACTTTGCCAGTGCTATTGGAGATATACATAGAGCTGAGCTTTTACAATTGAACGGTTTTGAATCACCTTTGGTAGTCCTTTTAAAATTACAATTGTATTTGATGTTTACGTAACATTCCGTATGACAAGAATGATATTTATAAAATAGTATTGTGGCTTATATTCATTATCATGTTTATGGTTACCTGACACTCGGATCAATTTTTTACTTATCCTTTGCTTTCGCGTCTGAAATGGAACTGTCGAAACGTTTCCTTATATAAAATAAAACATTGCAATGGCAACGATCATATATTTAACACTTCAAAATGTTAATCGTATTATTTTACTTTAATGTTGACACTCTTATAACAATCATGAAAGGGACACTTTGCATGAAGGGCGCACTCAATTTGGGTCAAAATCGAGTTTTTTGCGTGTTAGATTGCTTTAACTCTCACCTAAAATACCTAAAATTTAAATGTGTGTAACTAAATACTTTTGTAATAAAATCACTCTGGAGTTTTTTCAAATAATGTTTTAGAGCAAATGCAATTACAATCAATCCATTCTATGCAGTTTGTTTTAAAGAATGTTGGATATATTTTGTTCAGTGGGAATGTGCCTGTATGTTCCCTTTAATCTCTTAGTTATTGCTATACTAGATTCCAGTGATAGTGGAATAGCCTCTACTTTTCCTGTAGGTGGAGGTCATAATTGAGGGGATTAGGATATAAAAAACTTTAGTTCGTGTATTTGTGGTAATGATGTGCGCTTAGGCCTGATAGCCAACCCTGAGCGGGTTGAGCTTTTCACATTTCCAATCAATAGTCAAAGCATAAACCCTAATTTGTTCAAAGAAAGCGCAAACAACTCCAGGTAGTTTCAGTGAAAGCAATGAAACGCTGATTTTTATGATATTGTAAGCTAAAAGTTCTGCATTTTACACACAGGTGAACTGAAGCCTTCTAAAACTTACGATATTTTTGTTGTAGGCAATGTTTAAAAGCAACTGGGTAGACACACTATGCATAATAGGTAAAATATACAAAGTAATGCTGATATTCAAACAACTTACTTTAATTTGTAGTTACCAGTTTCTTTCAATCCTATCGTCTTTGTATTGCGAGGAAAAATCGAAGATTTTCTGGGTTTTTCTGTCCCCTATTTTGAGTAATGGACGAAGTCCAAACACCGCCCATAACTCTACCATCAATGAATCTACTATAATGGCCATTAACGCTTTTAGACGTTAACACGTGTTCCTATCAACGTCCTGTCCTGGTTATCTAAACATCTTACTGCGCTAGTAGTGTTTTTTTTTTTTTCCAATTTGACTGGGTTATTACGAGCGTTTCCAGATTGAACTACACCGAACGTGATGAATGACAAATTTTGTAGAAGTATTTTGGTTTATAAATTAGCAGTAGTCTAAATTGCATCAACGTAATCAGAGTAAGTGGCTGTCAATAAAAACTAAAAGGAAAATGGTGGAATTTATTTGAACACAATCAATTTTTGTCTCCCAAATGATTGTTTTATTTGTATGTGCTCTGATGTGGTCTCCCATCCCTACATACTAATAGTGTCGGCCACTGATCCAACGAACAAAAGCTATATAAGGTAAGAAAAGGCTCGGTCACATGATCAATGTTTACTTCGGTGAGTGTATGGGATAATCTAGAGGTAAATTGCTATTTATTATCAGTATTGTTATTATTATAAAAGAGGGAACACCACATTTTAAATCTGGGACATTTGAGGAAAGAAGGGGGGCACAACCTTTAAGGGATATGGTTTTTACAGGGCGAAATGAAAATTAAATAATAAAGTGGAAAAAGACCTGTATTCTAGTTTGGTATAGGTGATAACCAGCCATTGCATTCCCGACTGCAATATTGAATTATCAAAGAATCATGAGGGGCTCATGATGTGAAATCTTTGAAAGGCATAAAGGAACCATTGTGGCGTTGATAATGCGATGATTGGAAATGAAGTGCGAATAATATCTTTTAGTTTTGTATACAGTTTTCAAACTTGTGGGTTTTACATACAAGTCGACATTTTATTGTGCTCTAGCGTGCATAAAATCTGTCCGGCTTCCATCCACCCCAAAAGGTTAGCATGGTTCCGGTAAGGAAGGAGGACCTGCTTCGATTCAAACATGTTCTGTGAAATCATGTGTTAGAAATGATCTTATAGAATCCATGGCATTTTAGGAATTTCGTGAAATGTCTACTATTATAAATACCACATTCTTCACGGTAATCGCACCATTTATTTCTCAGTTCGGGTTGAAAGAGCAATCCGTCAATGTCGGGAATTTCTTATAGGAGTGTGTACATCTGCTTTTTCTTAACCCAGTAGACCACTTAAGAACATATTAAAACTACGTTATAAATCTATGATAGAGGAACAAACCAAATGCAAACGTTTAACGTTTTAAAACTAGGTGCCAAGTAAAAATGATCAAATACGCGCTATTTTCGACTCAAGATTTTTGACTGAGAAAACATGTCATTTTGACCAGACTCTTGTCAAATATGACTACATTCTGGTAGATTTTAGTCAAATTTGACTAAAAACAATTAATCTCATATTAGACGAGACATTATTTTAAGAAATTAGTATCAGACATTATTGCATGCCGACCCCCCCCCCCTGATATTCCATCTTTTTTGGCTGTTTCTATTTCTTGTGGTTGGCTTATACTTCTTTTAACGATACCATGCGCGAATCTGAAATCTTACCCATTGTCAATACTAAGACCAAAATGTATTTTTTTATTATTATTAGACAGATAAGGTACCAATGTCATCTATTAATAAATCATCATAAACTGCTTTCATTTATTTCCTAGTACCCTCTGTAGCAAAGACGGATTGGTCTTTTCAGGACACGTATGTTTTTTATAATACATGTATAACTCATGTATATTTTTCAAACTTTTTTTTGGAATCAAGTGGGAAAATTCGTGAAGACATCGATATAGTATAAATTGCTTCGCCCGTAAGCAGTAATAAAATGATTAATGAAAGGGTGATATTTCAATTACATACGAAGATTTGGATCAAGTATTGATATTGAGATTTGCCAGCATCATTCCCCACGCGCACGA
>JAMKCH010044845.1:0-10596 GCA_023653785.1 Ophioderma brevispina | reverse complement strand
TTAAATTACTCATGTACAGAATTGACATTATATGAATGCTTAACTATCATCTTATAACTACTAGTACTAGCCTGTCTACTACTAGTCTAGTTGTACAACTGACCATGTGTTACACCAAAAGACATGGGATGTGTCCTTGCTAAAGTCTTGACCCTAGCTAAACATGCCAGCAACACTGACAAAAACACCAACTAAGGTCAACATTGAGACCGCAGAGCATAAAGGGTCTAGCATTATTAACATATAACAGCTACATGTAGGACAAGTGTGATGAGCTTGCAAAAAGGATGCCTACTAATTTCACCTTGGAAATCAGGGCAAAACTACAAAAAAGTACCCCAAAAACAATTTTGAACTCAACATTTCAAAATTTGTAACATAGAAAGCACTATAATTTCAATTTGCATAACTGTGATTTCACAAGAATTGGAAAAGATACAAAAAGACTAGTTCGCTTTAGTGGCTGCCCTTGACAGAAAATCTTCTCACTTGATGGGACAAAGCCTATCTATGATAGCTGAAAATCACACTTTGCTTTAAATTCTGGATCCGGAATTTGTGTTATACCACAGTATTCTAGGCACTGTTATATACACAAAATGTTACTGCTCATCAAAACAAAAAATAACCGATTCATCCAAAATTAGGATTTTAAGCATTTTAGGTGCCTATCTTCAGTTCTGTAACTATTTTGAATATATAAAAAAATATATTCAGAAATTCTCTGAGTCAGACTTAACAAAGTTGTTGGATTTTCTTTGTTTAGAATATTTACTTAGGTAAACAGCTACAACAGTTGAACTGATTAACTTATTAAATTGTTATCCCCCCCAAACTATAATTTTGTTATTTTTTTTAATGAACTTTGTTTTTCTCAAACTTTGTCATAGTAAGGCACTTTGCTGTGGATTCCCTACTTTTTTCTGACTTTGATAATAAGGTGGCTCTCAATCCACTAGTGTTGCCTGATTTCGCAGCCCACCTTTCCTTCACTCTCTGCACAGGTTGACTTCTTATGACCTTTGATTTGTATGTGACCTTAACCTACCATGACAGGAAAGTTCTATGGTCACTATACCTGAGTTGGTGGCAATGGAGTTAGGTCTCCATGCCTTGTTGCATTCCAAGATGTCACCACAATTATGCAAGTGAGGTCATTCAACCGCAAAGAATTTAACCAAAAGTGATGACAAACTTATAAATGTAAATGGAATCCGAGCGAGGCCCCTGAATGAACTTTGACTGCAATTTGTACAAAAAACACCTGTTGAAGTCTATAGTTATACACCGCAAAATAGGGCTAAGCCTAAAATTAACTAACATATTTTAGGCATACAAAGTACTTAATTAAAAACAATCAATCATACACAGCAATTGTGGAAAACAATTGAAGTTGAGATGATGTGTTAAAAAGATCCACACTATGCATCTAAATGGACTTTTTTGTGAAACTGGTTGGATTAAATTATTCTGGCATATCTTCCACTCATCCCTAGCTCATTTTTATGATGTTAATCTAACAAGGGTGGCAATTTTCTTGAAATGGACATCACAAATATGGGCACCATCATAGGGTCTCTCCAAGACCCTTATTCCAGAGTGCTGCTTAATTTATGACTAGGTTAGGTTCTCAGGTTAGTTGCTTGTGCTGTTACGATTATGTCTATTGTGTTTCTCCTCTGATATGAGAGCCTGGCACTTGCACATATTATGCCCCATCAAGTACTGGCAGAGAAAAAAAAATGGTGGTTTTATGGTCAAAAGCAATAATGCATATTGCAAAGCCCTATTCGATACCATGCTAATATTGATGGTTAACCATTAAAACAGTGTTTTTAGTTTAATCTCGGGAACGCAAGGGGTTGAGGGGCTCAAATTTTCGGACGACAATGAGAAAAATATGGCTTTTACTGATATCCCAAATCGCACTACTCCTGGGAAAATCAGGGGGTCCCATAGAAGATTGGAACACGCACCTTTAAAAGTTCTTGTCATGTTACAAAACAACAAGATGTATCATAGTCACACTTGTGAAAAGAATATGAGCATCGGAAGCTTTACCTCAGTATGACCTTGAACCATTATTTCCATATAGTAATGAAACCATAAATCGTAGATGGGGCAAACTATACCTTTTTTATTCATCATGACAGAACACCATTAGAACAGCGTGGATTTGAACGCCTGTACAAAAACTAGCACACAGGAGATCCTTGGGGACTTTTGATATCTACTTAGCACAACATTAGGCAACTATCCTGAAAAAATTAAGCATTGGCTTTTATTTTCCGGATGTTTTTCTATTTATCTTGGACTATAGACCTGTGGCAAAAAAGCCTAAAAATCCTTACAACCACAAACATACAACAATCATTCTACTTCTTGATCTTTTATCTCAGTGCTGCCTACTCAAGAAAGCATGGAAGTGTGCCCATTGGTTGAAGCCCAAAAATTTCAATAGCATGTTGTCTACTGAAGATAGCAATTATGCTGTTCACTGCAGGCTTGGAACCTTACTCTCAACTTTCACTTGGAATGTAAGTCATATGTGAGTGCAACAAGGTCATAAGTGCATAGCTTGCCCATTGTCACAAATTTCCATCAAACTACTGTTATGCCAAGTCTTGGTCAGTGGCTCTTAAAATCTGCCATCTGTTAGTTACGTGCAAAACTCCAAAATTGGATATCCGCACAGGGCCAAGACCACGACTTGCCAGCTTAGTTGACTTGAGGGAACCCGAGTGATGGCTAGCAGATTGCTGTTACAAATTGTGACTTAAAATGTTCGAATGTAGGCAAGTCTCTGATAACATTCGGTAGGACGTTCCATTGGGCCAAATTGTACGCGGCAAGAAAGCGTACTTGTAGCAGTCTTTGTTGTTGAGGGCGAGTGAATGATATGGTAGAAACTTTGTCGGTGAATTTCTTGTATTGCGATTTTAAACGTGTGGACAGGTCTAAGGACCAATTGGTGGTGAGCTTTGTAAAGGTCAGACGAGCGCTGAGAGTCTTTCTCAGGCTCTTCCATCCCACCGTTGGAACCATTGAGAAAACGCTACTGGTTCGCGGTAGTCACGGTGAACAAATCTTGCTGCTCTATTCTGAAAGCTTCAATAGCAGCAATGTACGACTGTTGATAAGGGTCCCAAATAGTAGAACAGTAATCAAGTTGGGGCCTGACAAGAGTTTTATAATAAGCATTATCCTTACATTAGGTGTTTCAGTTGTATAGATTTGCGACGTAATAAACACAAGAGTTCTGTTGGCTTTGTGACTGTATAATTAATATGATTATTCCCAACTGAAGCTTATTATTGCGTTAACCACACCTAGATAGGTAATCTTTATCCAACGTCTGGAGTTCAGCCCAATTCATTGAATACTTAGTAACAAGCGGTGTTTATGCTTGTGATTGATGTGCATAGCGAAAATTTCTTGGTATGATTTCATTACCTTTATCTTATCTTCCCAGGTACACAATGAGCTGACATCACCACAACTTGTAGGATTTCCCCAAGTGTCCCCTCCATGCAGAATGTTATCCTCTGTACATAATACACAGGTCCCCATCTGCATGTGAAGGAGTCTCTAACAGTGGATCTTATATTCTCCGGCAAGTCGTTTTAGTGTCATGGTCAAATGGTCCTTCAGGGCAACTAGTCCATGAAGAACGCATTTCAAGAGTCTACTGACACTCAAGAAGATAAAGAGTTATCTTTAATAGCAGGACCAACTGACACACAGAAGTATCACAGCGTTGCAACTATCACAGCTGTTGTACTTCCACACAACGACGTGTCGTCTGCCCACTGCCGTTTTTGAATAAGGATAAAGGTCACATGAGGTCATCAACAAGTGGGTCACTACACAAGGACCATTGTGCTAAAGTGTCATGAAAATGTGCGCACATATGTGGAAACAGCAGACAAATGTTTAGGGTCAACATTTGACCACAGACAGATACACACACAGGTACATTGCTTTGCAGATGACACAAAAATTCAATGATAACATTTGGGAGTTTCCCTCAAGTGGAATATAAGATGCATTAAATGAGTTGTCTAGTTCATGTACTTGGATTATTTTCTGTGTCGATTCTCTTTTGCCTGGACAAATACTAATAATCCAATCTGGTGTTGATTTTATCCTTTTGTGCATCTGCATCTGTCGAATACAGTGCAACTTCCAATAAGTTGGATATCCCGCACAGGGCATATCACCTGTAATATTATACCTCTCCCATTGATAAAAAAAGGAATCCCTATTTTATGATGAAAATGCGCCTCTTATTTTAAAAACCTCAAAAAGTGATAGTTTATCAATATCAAAATATATTTAAGGTGGCCACCAGAAGTCTACAAAAGCCCGAAGGAAGTGTAGTAGCCGGGGTCAGAAACCGGCCAGCCAAGTAATTGAAAGCTTGGTGGAAAGGGTTCATCAATGCATCAATCTTAATGGTCATCTTTGTTACACCTCATCCATTTTGGTATCAAGTAGAAACACAGCCACATAATCTATTTGCAACTGAGGGTATGTTTTGGTCAATTGCAATGGCATGTCTCGACACTATGGGGTGGGGAGGAGCACACTGGGGCTAACGTTTTCAGCAAAAAATACAGATTTCACTGAAAGCATCTGTCGCCTGCTATTGCTGTTTGTGAATGGAGACAAAGGTTATATGAGGTCACCAAGATCACATGAGGTCACCAACGCATAGGACACTACCCAAGGACCAATCTATCCTTGGGTCATGAAATCGATGTACATAGGTGAAACGCTAAGCAATTTGATCATTCTGACCATTTTGGGCCATGACCATTGGCCTCCAGATGACCTTTGACACCACTTTTGAGAGGGGTAACCGTGGGGCACTACCCAAGGACCATTACATGCAGGTGCCATGAAATGTGTCAATGTATGTTGAAACAGTAGGTAGTTATGTTTAGGTTTAGCATTTTTACCACAGACACACTACCTAAGCAATCCCAAAGTGCAATCTTGCAGATGACAAAAATGTGAGGTGGCACATTCTATCAATCAACATATGAAAAACAGGTGGTCTTCAGTACTTTTTTAGAACCCCTTATTATTGGGGTAGTTTGACCACATTTGGTTACTATTCGCACTTTGCACGGTTTCGCCATTTGCTTGGAGAGCCTTAAATGGAAGGATTTACACAACAGTTTGATCAGGTTAGATTCTCTTTATACAAAACCAATGGTTTTACAAGAAGTGAATGTATTGCTATGTAACAACCTCATTTATTCCAGTCCCAATTTGAGGATCTACCTGCAAATGGCAGACAGTGCAATGGATAAATGGGCAAACTAGTCTTGAACCTTACAACCTTTAAATTTCACATTTATGCAGGTTCAGATGCATAATAACAGACATAAGCATGCATCCTGATACCTTCTTGAAGATGTGGAAAGTTAGGCATTATGTCAGACTACTCTCTTATGTATCTGACCTAAATAAACCTGAAATATAAAGGTTGTTACTCATTCAAAGATACCACAAAAAAATAATGATCATCATCTAGATTTTATTGTGGAAGATCATGTGTATTAACAGTCAATCTTATCAGGCAATTATAACCAGGGCAGCTTTCAAAAAAGGTGTTCAGGATAATAATTAAGTATTCAGGACAATCCTAATTACAATCTGGGTATAAATCCACTGAATAATGAAATATCCCAACTATACTTAGTCTAGCCACAGAGGGTGTTTTGAATCCATCCCACAATGCATTGCAATGTGCCTATACTGTACTGTACAAACACATGTCAGTACTTAGGGATAAAGTGTTCAAGAAGCCATGCATGCACCCACCAACAAGGGTTGTTGTATACTCAGCTTGTTTCTATTTCAGTGCACCACTCTTGGCAAAATAAAGTGTTCAGCTCTTTATTGTTTTATACATATGTTCATATGTACATAACACTGCCTCATTGCTCATTATGCTTAGAATAATTTTCATCACAATAATATTTCATTTTTGTTTATGAAGTTCTTACCCCATCATTACAATTCAATGTTTTTAATTTATCATTTCTGAAGTGAAGTTAACATAGAAAGATCAGTTTCCTGAAAACAAAGAATGTACTGATAACGGCAATGTTGGATGATACAAACATTACAAATATTCTGATATCATGAAAACCTTCAGTTTAATTTTATGCTTCTTTAATAGGAAGCATTAAGTAAATAAAAACCCTGAAAAGTATTATTCATAGACCAATTTAGGTCAAATCCTTCATCAATCTATGATATAACGGCTGCTTGAAACTCTATGAACTAAAGACTTTCTACACTTGGTCACCAGTAACCATACTAACACATTCCCTGTGGTCTGGTGGAATGACTCTTCACTGCGATAGCGAGAGGGACCGGGTTCAAGACCGTACCTTTAATGCATGCAAGTTAGTTCTAGTCTAACTTAATTTGACAGTTCCCTATTTTAGGGCCAAATACACCAAATTTATTATGTTTTCCTTTATATTTTAGAGCAAATTAAGGGCCAAAATCAATAATTGGCGGGCCAGATTTGGCCTGCGGGCTGCCTATTGAGAACCCCTGTTAGTCTTCATAATTAAGTATTATTCCTGTGCATAACCATACATCTTTGTGGTGAAATTTATGCCACTTAAGTCGGATGTGTTTTCTTGGAATAGCCAATGATCCTTTTTGACATTTTTTTATGTTGTAAATGTTATATTTACAAATGTAAATTCCTAAATTTGACCCCATAATTCAGTGCCTTCATATCATTTCTGTTGGTTAAGCATAATCTGGAATATGAAATTACTAAAAAGAAAGGTTAAACTGTCCAACATTTTAAAAAATGGGTTATTGATTTTTAGACCGTGCAGTTTAGGCTTTGTGTACTTGTTATTTATACAGTGTTAGGTATTTTATAGTGGTTGTATTTAATTTCTCTTTTTTCATGTAAGATGAACAGTGTGGTTATACTTGAATTCCTGTTCTCTCTGATTTTGCTGCTTTTTTGTGATATTCTGTAACTTTGTTTTTGTTTGATTTTTGATGTTGATAATTATAATAAAAGCTCAGGGCACATTGCCTTGTGCAAAAGATTGAAAAAAGTAGGATATTATGTTTTCATTCGAGTATCACAAAGGAACGGGACATTAAATGGTTGAAGTTGACCAAGTCCATTTTGCAACTACATAATTATTAATAAATTATTAACATATAGGTAATCTAGGTAAATTTGTTATAAATTAGAAACATTATTCCTGAAAAGCAAGGTTGTGCACATACTTCCATCACAGTAAAGTTAGAGTGTTTTAAGGTTAATCGATGATTGTAGTGGGTGGACCTGAGCATTATTGAACCACTCACTCATACTGTCAACTTCTTACATGGGTTTGTAGGTACACTGGTAGGTAGACAAACATAACAAACATAAAAAATCAAATTCTTACAAAATCATGATCACTTGCATTGTATGTTGGATAAGTAAAAATGACTAAAATGTCAAAGTCAAAATAAGTAAAAACTACATAGTTCTCTGGGTTAACTCCCTGGGCATTACCACCTACGATACACTGTCTGATTGGCTCATTACAGGACACAACATGAGATAGCCCTCTGAGTAACCAATCGAAAGAGTGCTTCTATATCTCTGTGTAAACCATGTCACCATTCTTACAGCATCTCTGATTTGCTCATTACATGATATTTACATTCCAAGTAACCAATTCAAATAGTGCTTAGATGCTGATATATTGGCAGGTAGTGCCCAGGGGTATAACGATGATTTGGTTTTGATATTTCCATAGAGAGGCTGGCGCACACAAGCCTAGTGGGTATTCACTATGAGCTAGTAAAATCTCAATTCCCTTGGCACAGTTCATTACCTTCCATTCCCCAGTGTATTTAGAAAATACACCCTTGGTTTTTGGGTATGATATATGATACCCAGATCACACAAGGTCAGTTCATGTCATGTATGTACAACCCAATGAACTGTGTGTGTGTCCTTGGTGAATGAGCATATTGTAACTCATAGTGATTGATGTCTGTCTTGTATGCAGAAGGTCGCCAGTTCAAATCCAGGCGGAAGCACATAATTTTTTTTCAGGGCTTGTGTGACCCACTCTCTCTGAGGAGAGATAAAAACTAAATCAAGTCAAAATAAGTACAAGGAAAAGACAGCAATTAGTGAGGACTTGCTGTTTGAACAAATGTAACAGGGTATTCTACAAAGACTGATTTTTTTTCCTTAAATCAACTTAAAACTATTTTCCCCTGAAAAATCAATGGTACGACATTAAATATCTTTCCATATTTTCACATTTGTTCATTACTTTTTGCACTTCTATTATGCTACCACTGTTGGTGATTATTTCCCCCAGACCACTTACAATGTATACCTGACTCTAGCCAGTGGTTTGGTCAATTTTCCCAAGAAATTACATTGCTTTTAGGAGAGCAAAATACAAATCCACATTTTGGTGTCAATAATGGTGACAAAATAGTAAACCATGAAAGTGGTGATTTTGACTCTGGCAGATGCAGATGACTCATGTCTTTGGGTTGTGTTGAGATCTGGTACAAAAGCTCCTGGTAAATTGTCAGGAAGACCCCCGGTCGCTGATTTCATTTCGGGTACGCAGTTCTGACTTCATTTTGTGCATATTGGTAGAGAATAATTAGAATAGCACCCTCCCTGTTGACTCATTCGGAATCAAGTTCTTGAGATGAGGCACTCACAGAGGTGGAAAAGTTTTTTTTTATTTTTAACAAGAGCAACTTACTCCTTTCCACAAATTGGCGAGGCATTTTCAAGACCTGAATGAAAGTCACTGCAAAGTGATACCCACATATACATACCTAAAAACAGGAATTGCAGTGACAAGGTGTAGGCAAGGAACTGTGAAGTACTAAAAGCTGCCTTGTGTCGGGTTGCTTCTGTAGTCTAAACTTTATATTTTTAAACAATTCTGTAAATTGCCAGAGGCAATATGGCCAGACCGAGTGAGGTACTAAAGAACCAAAATTAACCATGTTTCAATGTAGACCACATTGTATTTAATATAAATTTGAGGCAAACATGATGGCATTATTATTTTCATTATATGGGCATGATCAATTTTATCTATTTTGATGTTCTGATTTCAAAGTCACCACAGAGCAAAAATATGAAGATAGCTCTTTGCACACCTTGAGAAATTGACACCTTTTTGACCTTTGAAGCCTATAACCAGAGTAACAGAAAGGGGTATCACTGACTTGGTTTATCTTTCACTAAAGTTCACATGATAGCATAGCAAGTTTTGCTATTGGAGGTTTTTTAATTTGAACTCATTCAGACCCAAAGCGACTTCGAAAATTACCACCATTCCAAAACTAGTGAACATGCTTTAGACACTGCCGCTGTCAGGAGTCATAGTCCAATACACTGCAAAAGTTCCATTAAATCCATATCACAGTTTCTACAGAAATGGATCTGAATGCAAAGGTAAACTAGAATGGACCTCAGATGGACCTCCAGTTGACCTTTTTGACCTCTTTTGCAAGACAGCCCTTGAATGTCACCACCATTCACTGCACGGATCTTGGAATACAGTGCATTCCATCAGATGTTGCAGCAATTGTTGTATTACACAACAATGGTCAGGTCAGGTGATTCTTGAGAGCCTGCTGAATGGTAACCAGTACTACCTGTCCAGGGCCGGGTTGTCGGCGGATAAACCGACACCCCATCGAGTTTCTAAAGAAATCCAATAAGGAGTGGTAGTGGTTACCCTGCTTAGAACTAAAAGATACTTACAAGGGCGTCGGCTGTGGAGAGCACTAACATCCAGCACATTGACGTTAAGGTTCGTTCATACTACGCTGCCTGCGCAGTGCAGCTGCCGATATATCAATCACTTGCTGCAGCAACTCAACGAACCTGCTGCAGCTGCAGTTAAAATAAATCTAACTCGGTTGCAGTACCGCAATGCAGTATTACTGGACAGAGACCGTATTCGAGCACTGCAACTTACGCAACGCACGTTGCAGCGTAGTATGAACGAACCTTTTCGAAGGGCATCCGTGTCAATCTATCTTTGCCTCCATAAATCCTAACAGCAGTGTTGATGTGAATCTGAGGGAAAGGCCACCACCGTTAGCGAGGACAAAAACCGGATTTAAAACTTTGCATTTTACATTTATACTACCTAATCCACAATTGACTTCCTGGTAAACGATTAATATTCACACATTCCCCTCCATAACCATACAAACAGTACAGCACCAACGATGGAAAATAGGTCCAGTGTGATGCGATGTATCATCAAAGGAACACCCCCCATATAAGCACAAAATCACTGGCCATGGCAGCAAAAAAAGCTGCCATCCCTAGCCACGATCCTGGCACTCAAGGTTCCGCCCACCTTTCTGATGTTTTCCATTCCTCTGTTTATCCTGGACATGGGCTATACGCAAGGAAAAGGCATAAGGAATTAGCTTGAAGTATCCGTCTAATGTCACCTGTCATGGGGTAACATACTTCTTCCTGACCCCTGAAAACACTCCAAGGTACCTCGATGGTCACTACTGCAAGCCACTCCTTGGACCCCTCTAGCA
>JAMKCH010044844.1:0-26793 GCA_023653785.1 Ophioderma brevispina | reverse complement strand
GTCGTCTTCATCATCATTAGACATCGTCATCGTCGTCGTCGTCGTCTTTATCATCATCATCATCATCACCACCACCATCATCATCATTATCATCATCATCAATCTGTAGCATCATTGTCGTCGTCAAGCTTGATGTTTCCTTATTTCATCGTTTTTGCCACCATCATCACCGCCATCGTTATTCTTATCATCGTGGCATCATCGGCATCATCATTTTAAATAGTAAAAACCCGTAGCTATAGTAATCTCACCATACCAACATTAGAACTCAACGGGTTTCATGCAGTCGAATACGTATTCGACTCCTTAGAGCACAGCGAATCAAACATTTGGGGTTTGACAAACAATCGAACCACATTCAGTGGCCATTTTGAATAAGAAAACAGTTGTTTCTTGGTATTTTAATACTGTCGTCAGTTACCAACCATTCATGTCTTTAACATACACCACTTAAAATAGTCATTTCCTTTTATTTCATTTAATTACACGCATTCATAAGTAACTCAAACTTTCAAACGCCGTTTTCTCAGAACTAGCTTTTATGCTGATTCGACACTATGCAGAACCCACGACGATATGTTAATAGGTCACAATGGATGTTTTTACGAGACAGGTTGAAAAATTACAAATTTTAAGTCAACAAGAGATGAATGTTTTGTGTTTTGGTGGCCATTTTGATTTTTCTTTTGCGTTTCTACAAAAATGCTCAAGGTTGCTCGTCTGGCATCCATCGGATTCAGAATCAGCATAAAAACTGGCCTAGAAACCGTTGAAAAACATTATATATCTAATAAAACAAGGTTGATATTAGTTATCAATGGATCTATAGCCTGGACTAATAGTGGCTTTAATGTACGTCTAACTACGTGAAAATAACCCTTTAGGTAGGTATGCACAAAAAGTTTTAAAGTTAGACCTGGTCTAAGTCAAAACTAGTTTTGTCCAAAATTGACAGTTATTTACATTTTCTTTATAAATTAACTAGCAAATTTTAAAGATTAAAATGCAAATTTCAATATAAATACAAAATATTTCACGTCAACGCTAAGGAAAATTTATTTTCTGGTGGGACTAAATTACCACTTAGACCAGGTCTAACTTTAGACCTGGTCTAACACTTTTGTGCATACGGACCTTAGTGTTTAAAAAGAGAACGTCACGCAATCGTAGAATCGTAGGGTATTTTAGGAGTACATTTGCATTCGATTGACTTGTTTTGGGAGTATTCAAAAATCACGGAGCGGACCCCCTGCCTTGTTTTTAGGGGAAATTTGTTCCTAGATCTAACAAGAAAAATAGCGCTACCTCTATCTTTTTACGGTGATCGTCAGGTTGGTTGTCATTTTCCGAAAAGGACGTTCGGGATATAAAACAAAATACTTACAGCTGTAGTAAATTGCTAGTTGAAGAGAAAGTATTTAGTGTAATAGTTCCAATACCGTTGTACGATAAATCTCTGAAATGCATAAATACAAATTAGTTACAGAATGGATGTTCATACATAGCGGTGATTATAGTATAAAGTTCATGAAATTAAAACTTCTACGCTACTCAATTTTGTACGTACCTCAGTCAGAAGTACTTTCGGGTGATCCACACCCGTCGTCAGCTGATGTTGTTATGCTGTAGAGTCTTGTCTTTGACGTCATAAGTTGTAGAAATGACGTCATAGAGTTATTGGCATTGTCTTTTGGGCCCCCGCTTCTACTTGAGCAGGCTGTCCCAAACTGGATCTAAGTCCAGTCCTTTGTCTCTATTCAGGTTTGGTTCTTTAGTTCGAATATGTATGGCCTCAAGGATCCTACGGGAGAATTCCTCGGATTCTCTCCCCAACACTTTTACGTTGGTCCAATCAAATTGGTGGCCCCCGCTTCTGATGGTGTGTTCTCTAACTGCGGACTTGGAACTCAGAGCCGTAGATCTATGTTCAGTTAGTCTTTTTTCCAACTTCCGGCCTGTTTCCTTAATGTAGAAAGCATTGCAACTTTGACAGTGGATTTCGTAGACCACTCCTGATTGTTTATCCTTTTGTGTTTTATCAAAAGACAATGCCAATAACTCTATGACGTCATTTCTACAACTTATGACGTCAAAGACAAACTTCTACGCTACTCAATTTTGTACGTACCTCAGTCAGAAGTACTTTCGGGTGATCCACACCCGTCGTCAGCTGATGTTGTTATGCTGTAGAGTCTTGTCTATGACGTCATTTCTACAACTTATGGCGTCAAAGACAAGACTCTACAGCATAACAACATCAGCTGACGAGTTTAATTTAGCTAGAAGTTTAATTTCATGAACTTTATACTATAATCACCGCTACGTATGAACATCCATTCTGTTATAAAACGTGATTTCGGCAGTGATTGCCTACGTCTTGTAAGAGTTTTGGAGAAAACATCATTAAAAGTCGCCAGGTTTACCAACCACGTAAGGTTTAACCTCACATGTTTTAATCATCGGGTGACTCCGAAATACCTCCGTTTGCCTTTACCGGAAGTGAAAGGCCACAGGGTTCTTAATATCATTAAAAGAGCAGAAAGATCCTTGCTTAATGAGAGAATTCGACAGACTAATTTTACTTTGGACTGTTTGAAAGAAAAACAACAAGAAATTGAAAACAGACTTCGCGCGGAATTACCGGAAGTCAGTTGGAACGAAGTGTCAGAGTTCGTGACCCAAAGGAATCGAGAAGAACACGAGAAAGTGAAAAGTCGCCAAATTCGTAAGTTTCGCCGCTTGAAAAGTGAGCTCGAAAACGACCAAAATTTGGCCCTAAATAGCAGACAATCTGGAAACGATAATAAAGACAAGTGGGTTGTGAATCTCTCATCACGTAAATTAAACGAAGCCGAAGTTAGTGCTCTCCAACACGGGCTAAATTTCGCGGTAAGTCCAGACTATATACCCGTGAATGATGTGATTGTCGCTACAGAAGTACGCTAAGTATATGACAAACTAAAGAAAGACCCCACTCAGAAGTTCCAGGCTGCTTTCATCAAATTACTCAAGGAGTTAGGGGTGCCATTGATGCTAAGACTTACTGGAAAGTTTACCCCACTGTGTCTGATGTCCTAAAATTCTATGGACTAATTAAAGTTCACAAAGCTGGAGTTATATGGTAAAAATGACAAAAAATGGTTAAAAAGGTCAATCTCAATTTGTAGGGGTCAACATTAAAAGTTAATCTGATTATATTTTAAATACTTGCAAATTATTGCCTGAGGTAAGAGGACTCCTAAAAGGTATAGTTTTTATTATGTTAAATGCTTACTTACGGAGATAAAGAAGGTCAACACCAATTGGATTATGTTGCCCTATGACCTATTTTGTTCCATAACATGGTAACTATGCATTGCAGATGGCACAAACTATTCCTTATTTGACACATTAAGCTAGAGAAAAAACTTATTTCAATTGACCAAATGGAAGCAACTTTGAGTTTTGACCTCTGTACAAATAGGAATTGACCTTTTTTACCCTTTTAGCCATTTACCCTATAACTCCCAAAAGCAATGGTACAGATGAGTACAAAACTATACATTTTTGAATCTCTGCTGACTAGTCCGGACACTATGCTATATCCATTTTTAACACAGATTGGTGCATTTTATAAAATTGTGTAGGATACCGGTGTAAAATTAATTGGCCCCATGGAAAAAGATAACACAATTTGAGAGATCTACCTACCTAGCATTGATCATGATGTAGAGGGTCCATACTAAACTACCAAATGTGTAAACCTTTCTGTAGGAGGGGTAAACGACATGATGTTTGACCTGGGTCCCAGCTACTCTACTAAAGCAAATGTTAACCCTTTTTCACGACAGACATCAACAGACATCAACAACAGACAACAACAGTGGAAACAGTGATCCCTATGTGTCTTCCTGCCTTAAGGCAGGCGACTCAAAAATCACACAAGTGCTTTTTCGTAACCGGCTCCGAAATTGAAAATCCAAGATGGCCGCCGGCAGCCATATCGAAAATCTAAATTTTTAACTACTCACCATATAAGCATGTGTAATACCTCGTTTCATGGGTTTTGGGAAATCCATTCTGACATAATTTCCACGATTGGCGCTGGTAGCCATATTGAAAATCTACATTTTAACTACTCACCACAGATGTGTAATACCTCGTTTTATGGGTTTTTGGGTGCGGGAAACCCGTTTCTGGCATCATTTGCATGATTGAAGGTCAAGGATACATGTACATGTTATGGTCAGGATCAAGGTCGAAAAGTAGCAAAATGACGGAAATCTCAGTTTTACACACATGAGAAACAAACTATCATGTAAAACTCACTATTTAAAAGTTTCGAAGACCGGTTTGGAATTTTGAGATGGTTTCACTTGGCTAAGGTACTACTGCGATGCGCCTGCAGGAACGTTTTTAAGTGGCAGTGGTATGAGTGAGAGCTTCATTGAAAAAGAGAGGCGTCAGGGCAAAAAACTTTTCAATGCTGCTCTCTGGTGGCCACTACGTTGGGTCGTTGAAGGGATTGCTATTGTCTCAAAGGTCCACTACTCTCTCATGCGAGGTGTATTCTGGATCCTCAATGATCACACATCTCTTCCATTGTCCAGCCACTGAGTTGAAGAATGTGTTGGAAACCAAAAAATGTGAGCAGTGTGTAGCTGATATCTACTGATTCTGCTGCTGCTTCCCGTCAACAATTTAACACATTTGCTCAAGAGTGTCAATAGAATTCGGAATCATATCGGTACTAAATGAACTTTCAGAAAATCGTCGCTATCGTCAAGTATTGCTGCATAATTTGAAGGCAACTGGGCATTGCATTCTGCATAGCGATAGGCTGTTACTTGCCTTTAATGCCATCAACATCTCCGGTAAGCACCATGGTAGTTCTGGAAGTCACCTACACCACACTACACTTTCTGTTCCCGGCCAAAGCTCTCTGGGGTGGCAACCTGTCCCCTGCCTGCCCCCTCCCCCGTGACGCTACTGGTTTCCAGGTTATCAAGTAACTGGCGAAGATTGCTGGTCGCAAAGATCTCACTTTAAGTTGAAGTTCATAAGGTGGGTTCATACCTTCATCCGCAGACATATGCCGATGCTAGCCAGATGCATGAAACTAATGCGTTGCGCCAAAAAAACATGTTCGAAAGGCTAGCCTCTGCCGATGAAGTATGAACCCACTAAAACTCAGCGTCAGCCACAACAGCAGCCTTTACATAGCTTCACATAGGTGAAGGTAGGTGACCTCCATCTCTCCACGCACCATGATGTTCTACCGAAGATAGCTGATGGAATCATACTCGCAAAGGATCCCATCTCGATGCAAAATGCAACATCTAGTTGCCATCACGGTTTGCAGTAATCGACTGTTCAATAACCTAAATTAAGTTCTAAAATCTCTTGTGGATAACACTCATAGTCCACCTTCAACGGTGAAGAATAGGGCACTCGATTCAGTTGACTCTTCAAGCAACATTAGTTTCACGCTTTATTCTGTTGTCGTCTATGGAGCCCGGACTATGGCTCCTGGAGGATCATATCTCCTTTTGCACCTGCATATGCTGAGAATGTAAAACAGACCCCGGGAAACAGACTCGCTGTGTGGGAGGAGTGGCGACCCCAGCAACATTATGATATGGCCCAAACGTCAGACACAGAGAGATATTCAGTCCGCCTGCGCTCTATAAGCGCTCTGAGCAGAATATTATTTTGGAATAACGGACTATAAATCGTGAGCTGAGAATTATAAGGTTATAACTGACATTTTGGTTATTTTGAGATATGGACGTTTTAAGTTCACAAAAAAAAAAAACCCAATATAAAACAAAAGAAATTTTACCGAATGTGGGGACCTTTAAACAAATTTACATTTTGAAAACCAAAGCAAATTATATATATCATTTTAAAGCTTAGCAGATGTAAATTTCAAAACTGTTATTATCTCACGAAAACCCAAAATGTCAGTTAGAACCACACACCATTAGTGAAATGTTTCCTTTATATTTAAAGGGAAAAGCAGCGATATTGTGAGCGAATAAAAAATGTGGAAATGCATTTTTTAGCTTATATATCACAGATAACTATGTACAATTCCATATAACTACTTTAATGTAGGAACAAAAACACCAAATAGTGAAAAAATGAAGTATTTGAGGAAATTTGTCATACCGTATCCCGCAAATAGACATACAGCGATGACGACTTAAAATCTACACTAAACAGCTGATTGTGGTTTACATCAGTACAGAATAAACAAAGATCCATAACATTTGTGTTTGAAGTGAAATTGTACAGGTCATGGTGCGCAATATTACGCTTATAAATCTGGGATATTCACACGGAAGGGCCTTTTTGATTTCAAGTTAGAATTTTGATACGCACGCCAACCACTTGCAGGTCATTTTTATGCCAGTAACAAAAATACCAAAATACGAATTTTGATGATTTTTTCTATGTTTCAGATGAGCAAATCGCTGCTCATCCCTTTAAAGAATATGGTTTTTAAAGTAAAAGTTAAGCTTTCGTCCCTTACAATTCAGCGATCAGATTATAATCATTCGGATGAATAAAGAGTACGTCAACGATTGTTTCTCTCTGGTTTTTGCCGCTTTCTGCGTTTCGTCTAGTAATACCCATAGTTGAACTCACACGTGACAATTTCCTTATCGAATAAATTGTAAATAAAACGTATAAATTAGCACTGAAACTGGTTATAATAGTTATAATCTATTCGTTATTATGAAAAACCTCACAAAAATACGCAATTCCACCTCAAATTTTGTTGAAGCATATTGAACTTGAAAAGTTGAATACATTTCTTTCAACTACAATATGTCTGTATATACATTGGGATTACATCAATATTGATCCGGCAGTACAGAATTGTACTTTTTGCTGATTTAGAGCAAAGATGTGGGCTACAATGTGGGAACAATCCAAGCGTAAGGGCTGAATAGCTCAGTTGGTAGAGCACTGGTCTCGCAATCCGGTTGTCACCGGTTTTGAATCGCGCTTTAAGCAATTCTTGTTTACTTATACGTATGTATACGCATGCACTTTGTAGAAATACATTTAGTGTTTTTTTAAGTAAGAATGAACGTTAAGTGATTTTCTTTACAGTGTTTATTTTTCTGTGACATTGTGATTTTTCTCACTAGATTCTTGTCCTATAACGGACCAATGTGCACCATATTATTGTGAGGTTTATTTTGTAAAGGATTGGAAAGGACGTTTTTTCAGGTTTAATAACTTTATAGCCTGCGGCGCAATACAATTGGCTATGAGTAGTGTAGAAAAAAATGACTCAAAATGACTTCTTAGTAAAAAAATACTTACAAAGCACGGATCTCCTTAGGAATCATCTCAACATTGCGAGGGCTCCAACTTACGTCATCACAAGAATATGAATAGCCAACACAATTGCAGTTGTCTGGACAGTCATTACCTGACATAAATTACAGAATAATTATATTATGATAGCACATGTAGAGTGCGATATACATGTAGGTTAAAGCGGCACTGGCACATTTCACAAAGTATGAAATTTCTTCAATTTGATCGCAAATGATAGTTTAGGCCATTGGAAGAATAGAAATATATTTTACATATAAAATAACATACCCAAAACAGATAGGGACATTAATAAGAGGTTAAAGACATCCAGGTAAATTGTAGGCCAACTTTAAGTTTACCGTAACTTAATCAACAAATATGTCTATTACAAGAATATCATAGACTCGTACTCATTGATATTAAAACCACAAATGTCACAGACCGATTAAACATATCTCATGCCTTGGGAATCAGGCTCCGGCGTGTGTTTTCTTGTGTTAAATGCCATTTCCGTCGCCTGCTGAATAAATGTCGCCGGCGACATTAATTATAAAAATCGTTCTGTTTACCCATAAGGGCGCTGATTTGGTCTTAAACATTTAAGGTGAGGGCTAATGCATATAAAAGGTTTACAACCAAGCAAAAATATCAATTGTGAAAAATCGTGAGGGCGCTCTATTTTTCAAATGGGCCGGTGTCTCTTTAAGTAGAAATAGTGAAAACCTGAGAAGGGGCAGTGTCCGCCCCGACTGGGTTCAAAGTAGTTTGGAGACTGATGACTTACCTGAGTCAATTTTGTGGCTACTGTATTGCGAAACGAAACAGAAACTCCCATGGGAATTACACGCTTATTCGTCATGGAGGCATAACGTGTAAACGGAATTAAAGCGGTAATCCAATGCGGATTCTGTTTCGTTTCGTTGTCGTTTCGCAACAATACAGTAAGCCCAATTTTGTAACAAAACTCCCCACGGAGGTTGTCGCCACCTCCCCATGTGATTTTCGTCACTGCAATATTCAGATTCCTCTAAATATGTGTACCATAGTTAAATCAGAGTTTCTCTTTCACAAAGTACCAACCAACACGTACCAACTCCTCATTTTTACACGTCAATATGACGTCATAAGTTGAGGAAGTATGAAATACTGAAAATTGATATTTCACAAATTTTACTGACTCCAAGAAAGAAAGAAGGACCCATAGCTATCATTGGTACCAACATCACGTGTCTGGGATATTTCGGTGTTGCGTTAGGCATGTTGGTAGTTCTCTTCCGAAGGGGGGTTGTTGTTACCAACGCGTCCATCACTTTGGGATCATCCTGTATATTATCTCTATCCCCAGGTGGATGTTTGTTTTTGCATGGAAGTAGAGCGTAAACTGTCAATTGACAAAGACATAAACTATTCTGGCACCAAAAAAGGGTTTAGTAAGGCGGAAAAAAACTGAAGGGGGTTTTACAGAATCATTGTTAATTGGTCAAAATTATTAAATTAAAATGTTAAATATTAAGGTGCGGTATCTGGAAAATGGGAGGTTAGCGATACAAAACTGTCCTGTCAATTCAAAAAAAATTCAATAAATATTATTAATATTATTAAAATTGAGTTGTTTTTTACAAAATAAACAAAAAATTACCAATAAAACTACCCACAAACACCACCTAAAAACAAACAAATAAACAAAAAAAGCCAACAAAGAAACATAAACCAAATTCATCACTTCAAGCGGACATAAATGGCCATGAAAATAATTTCAGGCTAATGAAATAGACCATTACTGAAATAACCTCACAAATTTGAAACAATTTAATGTGTACATTTTGTAAAAAAGGTAAAGGAACTAATATTATTTTTCTGTAATCTTTCCTTCTCAACCAAGGATGCTGAATTAGTGCCAGGTGCATTTATGAAACTTTGAAAGCATGTTGTCATCAGCTCACAGATCGTTGCTATTGTATATGTGCGATCCTGGCTAATACACTTTTCACTTGCCAGATCAATATCTTACTACAAGGGGGGGACTGAAGTACAATGTCTAAATCCAGTCTGAATGCTTTGAATTTGTGTCAAAAAACACTGTAAATCTGCCAGGGATTGTCAACCCTTGATTTTCCATGGCAGGAATTGCCACAAACTGCCATGAACTATTGCTGTTTTTACTGTTTTTACAGAATGTAAATCCAAATTGTTTTCAAAATTTGTGGCAGTGATTTCAGTAAGGCGTCCATTTAATTGCCTGAATAGTTTTTCATGCCTATGTCCCTTTAAAGGGGATCTTAATCTTCTACCTAACGGTTTGCCTCAGCCGATTAACCACATAAACCAAAATTCAAAAAAAAAAAAAATGATCAGATTATTACCAATAAAGTGAGCGGTTTAATTTTGTTGTATAAGAAAAGCCAATAGATTCCTGTACTAATTAATTCGGTTAAATTCCCATTATTTATTATCTTGTTACTATTTTAGCGCGAAAAACAGATTAGCCAAATTACATGGTAAAATGAGTTAATTTTCGGGGGCAAAGTTGAATAAAATTGTACAGGCAATTATTAATAACTTTATGTTTTTTTTTTAATTGAGCAAGGAATTCCAGAAGTAAAAAAGTTACAGTGCAGTTAGTTACAGTTTGTTTGGAAATCGAAGAGTGTAGAGTACCGCGTTTTTAAGGTCGGAAAGTTGTGGGTAAGCCCTTGTGGCGACCCAAACACTATGTCTTTTGTGATGGTTGCAATTCTGATGATGAATTGAAATTCAATGCAAATTAAAACAATATAAATATGTGATTAATAATCTCAGATTCGATTGAGGGAGTTTACGGCAATGGGGCCGAGGCTGAAGACCAAGTGAGTAAACGGACATATTAAATCAATCTAACTGGTGTCAGTTCACATAATGTATATAAGAATTATTAAAGTTTCTATTCTGCACCAAAATCAATGTTGATTACAATATTAATCATTGTAATTAAAACGGAACATCTTTTGTGAGTAAAATAAAGTCAAAGTTACTGGAGCAGAATAACGCCACTGTGGGTGTGTACAGGCTTTAAGGTTTAATCAACTTGAACTACGTGTTTACTCATCAGAAAGAGTTGTTTCCTTTTTTAATCAACATAAGAAATAGTTTAAGGAATCGATGTTAAGCTCACTGAAAAGGTTCATATGCACCGTAAAAGCTGTATTGTCCAGGTGTCTACGAGAAAGGGATTAAATGTGTATCTGGATATTTTCAATGAACAAAGTGATTAGATAGATTAATGAATCAATCAATCAACATCAATTTTGACGTCAAAAGATGTAATGTATTTTATAAGACTGGATTTGATCAGGTTCTTCAGAAATGCAAACACACTTCTTAAGCTCATACGGCGAAAGATCCATGTGTACTGGTATTCCTGTGTTGAAACTACTTCATTATTGTGTTTTTTAAGAGAGGATCTTACCACAAAAAACACTTTCAGCATCACCTTGGGGGCAATGTCGAATACCATCGCACACTTGGGCAGTGCTATGCAAATGATGCCCTTCGGCATTTTGTAATTCATTGACCGATATAGTTGTGCAAGTCTTATTCATATTTCCGTTTGACAGTCCATTTTACCATTCACTCGATTTAATGCATGTTGATACAGTATGCTTCTGGACATTTTAATCTGTTCCCGAGTGCAATTGAAATCCTCTAAATCACCAAAATGAAATTCAAAAATAACATACTGAGTCAAATAAAAGATATTAGTGTGTCCTTGAAGGCGCACCCGGGCCGGGACGAATGTAACGACAGGTCTTCCATTAAGATCGTTGACCCGCATTATGTTATCCTTCTAATGGGGACTACTGATTGGATTGTAAAGTAATCTGTGGCACGTTGCAGTACAGTGCTATCTGCATGAGCAAAGATGGTTTTTAAAGATTTTTGCAAATTTACAGGATAGTGCCCCTAATGACCTTTGATCCCAAATATATTATCATTCTAATAGACACCTATTAATTTCAAGGTGTATGTACAAGTTCCAGTACATTGCCATCTTGCATAAAGCAGATATGATTTTTGAAGATTTTAAAAATTACAACGGTATTGCCCCATAAGTGACCTTTGACTTCAAATATGTTATCATTAATCATCTAGGGACGGTTTAGGGATATAGCAGATATGACTTTTTGAAGATTTAAGACTACAAGTTCCCCCTCAATGATCTTTGACCCCATGCCCAGCACAACTTTTGTGAATGGTCTCAAGCTGCTTCATATGTATGAGGCACGTGACCATGCTACTTTGCATATAGCAGATATAAAGTTTTTTTTTATTAAGACCGGAAGTGCCCCTTAATGACTCCAGATTGACCTCTAAACCCATAACTTTTGTGAAGGATCTCAAGTTGTTTCATACGCATGAGTCACGTCACCATGCAATGTAATCTGTAGGAGGAGATTTTTGTAAATATAAACGTTTGTCCCCGTGACCCCTAAATGACCTTTGATCCCACTCAGGCTGTGTATGTGTCCCCCGAAGTGGGGGTGCCCGTGAACAAGTTTGGTCAAAATCGGTGCATACATGTCAGAGATATACCGTGTTCAAAAAGTACGTTCCTCCCCCCTTAAAGAAACCATTTTAACGGATTTTAAATTAAACTTACACAATTATATTTTGATATTAATTTGTGAGTAGCTATTATTTCAAATTAAATGGAATGTCAAGTACCAATTTATTTAAAGTTATTCTTTCCTTGATGGTCGATAACCTTTGAAACACCCTCTACCCAGTGCCATCAAGCAATGACGCGAGAAGTTTCATTATTTTTTATAAACGCTTTTCCATACGGTGACGTGTTCTGCTGAGTTGTTCTATGTGTTGCAATAGGGGGGGGGGGTCTTTATAAAAACCTTTCTTTCAATGCAGGACCTACACACTGTATACTTATGGTTACCTTCCTTTATCCCACTCCTAAGCCAGTCCTCTCATCATTCCAAGTTTCATGTTTTTCTTGGGGCCATCCTTGAAATCGCCGCGGTTTGCAGACCTTTAAATCTGTCAAAATGTACGTCAATCTGCTCAAAAAACTACGATCAACATACAAGAATTTTTAAAAGCTTTCATGTTGTAGGGTATTGACTGTTGTAACCCATGGCCATTATTAATAGAGGGGTACTTTCTGCAGGATGGTTGCTTTGATTGAGTTGAGGCATTGGGGCGAACAAACTTTTTGAACACCGTATATACGCCGTTAAAGTATAGTACTGGAGAGAAGGAAAGAAGAAAGAACCACAGACGATACATTACATTACTCGTTAAAGCAACAACAAAACTCATCAACCAGGAGTGGAAAATGGTGTTTGGGGTGTATAATAAAAATAGGGCGTTCTTGATATTAGAGTGTATCGGTGCGCATGGCTCTCTGTAGCATGGCGCGTATGTTCAAGGGGATTATAGAGAGATTACTTTTGCCTGGGAAGTTTCTGGAGTTTGAGTTATGCACAGGTACAGAAGCATGATTGATGTGAACTTTTAATAGCAGTGCCGATGAAAACAGTGGCAAGGGACGTGGGCCTGGGGCCCTAACGTGAGTAATTAGCACAACTTACAAATGTAAGGGATATTACACTGCAGGGCCTATGATTTGAGTGGTGTTACCGACTTGGTGTTATGACTTAATGATAAGCCTGTTGGGTATTGTCCATCAGTAGAGCCAATTTATGAATTCAGTTGATAGTGCCAGTACGCCAGTCGAATGAATATAGGCCTTTGCCTACTCGAAATAATACTGAACTACATTTATTGGAAAAAGGCCACATGGTTGGAGTCGAACCTGTGATACCTGCATTATAAATCGATTTGCCTTATCCACTACACTAGCGAGGGCGGATGTGGGTGGTGATTGTGGTGATGATTTAATCTACATAAGATTTATGGAATAAACCACGATAATACTATTGTATATGACTAGATATACTTTATATAAATAGCCGCCCGCTAAGTTTGTCCGGTAGTAATAGATTTCACAACAGATTCGCCGCGGACTAGTCGGGCGAATAGTCACTCCGTGAAAAGTACACCACTATGACTTGAATGCACAATTGAAAAATGAGTCGTTACTACGCCTTCAAATGCATTGAAAAAAACTAGTCTTTACATCTGATTATAGTCTACATCTTGATCGATTACGCTGTTGACAACGGAGATACAGAATGCGTGCTGCTTTGCCGTATGGTAGTTATAAGCGGTAACGAGATGAATAGGTTGGTTGTTGTCACGGTCAGGTACCAGGTCACCTGTCAGGTATCAGGTATCTTTGCTCTTCGGGGGCGACCTGATATATAGAAATACGACTATTGTAAATCAAGGTCTGTACATTGCCCTCTGCCCAAGTGCTAGTATTTTTTTCCAAAAGACACCGTTATTATGTCTAAAACAGCTACAAAATTTACCTTGCCCTACTGATTCAAAAACCGACGTATCGATGACGATAATCGGGGTTTTTTTTCAATGTAGGGATTACGTTAGTCATTTTACCTGAATGGTTCCCCGAAGCAAAATAATAAACAATCAATTGCCGTGACGTCAACAAATCGTATTTTTGCAAGAAAATTCGGCTGTTATTCCCCATAATTAAAATTCCTTTTTAAGATTCAAACATCTGTAAATTGTTCTTTAATTAAGTAATTATTCAATCTCCCGCATGAATGTGAAAACGATGGGTCCACTAAGTCACAAATGAAAAACATAGCCGGCTAAATGACCCTTACTGTCGTGGAACCTCTGTTTGAGCAGACGGATCCCCGTTTAGTTTTTGCAGGCGTAACGCCACTTGGCGCGCGGTGCGGGGGTTATGCGTCTGCCACCAATCATTCAAGGATGAGATCGATGGCTAAGTCGTTGGCGGCGAGCTGCGATCTTCTGGACGGAAGAAATAATGTATAAATATTTAATAGTGACAGGAGGAGATCTTTTTAGGATATTGAAATTCTCGCAAATATTTCATCTGGATCGGGTGTGTAGATCCAACCTACCGATAACGTTTGGAGGAAGATTTATTGGACAAACAGGGGCAAAAAGAAAACCGCAAACCTTGTTTTGAACTCCTGCATCGTAATCGTTCCCCATAGAAAACCATGTCTGTGACTTCTGTCGTGCACGACAGAAACTACTAATAAATCATCATCTTATTACATAAAGAAGATCCTTAGGCACTTCAGGTGTGATCTAATACATTGGTAAGCATCATTCCAAATATGTAAAAAACCTAGGTTCGAGAAAAAATTGGGGCGCTCTTTCTGGAAAATCTCCTCAAGTGATTGACTCTAAGTAACTTTAACCTTAAACGGAGAAAAATCATAACTATGCAAGTAATCAGATGGTGGCATATGGGAAAACTTGGCAGATAGTGATAGGATGAAATAACATGTTATTATTCGTAAGAGGGGAAAGCAGATTACTTTTAGTTATGCTGCAAAACCCCGACTTACACGAGAAAGGATAGGATAACAGCCATGTTGACTACAGGCCAGTGAAAGAATTCCGTTTGGTGAATCTAAAGTGGATTATTTGCAAAAGACGACACGTGGGAGGAATTTTGGTTCCCGGGATTGTATTGCTTAATGCTGCAGAATTTCAATTAGCATAACAATATTAAACTCAGTTGTAGGGAAATTTTGATGCAGCACCGATATTGATTTTATAACCACAAAGCTAATCATACGCTAGAGGATTGATACGAGGTTCTTACCGCATCCTGTAGATGTGTAGCATCTCGGCAAACCCGTCGCGTAGCCATATGATCAAAACGCATACATGTACAGATGTGCACCCGATTGTCAACTACACAGGCTCCCAATTTTGGCAACGGAATTGCAAGTCTCCACAAGATTTTCCACTGAACGATTATGTACAAACAGAAATTTCACAACTTCAAATCAATACATCTTGACAATGTCCCCTATTGTCAAAAATTTTCCACTATTACTTAACAAACACCCGATAGGCTCTCGTTCCTCCCAATTTCTTCCTGCGCCAATCTCATGCCATCACCAAAAAGCAGAGATGGTATCAAGTTACGGTCGTAGCAATGAAAACCATGTGAAGATAGTCTAAAAAAAATAATAACACTAATAGATATGACAAAATAGCCGAAAAGTTTGGCTAAATCAGTCTCCCGGTTTTCGCCTACGTGGTAAGTAGGGATTAACGATCACTCAGTTAAAGAATAAAGGGTTTGCTTTTTGAGTGTCTTTTATGGGCGAATAATTGTGCGAGGTCAGAAAACTTTAAATAATGGGCGAGGCGAAGCCGAGCCCCATTATTTAAATTGTTTCTATTCTTCTCTTACCTAAACGCTTCATTTAATAGGAAATAATTGCGACCCATGATGCAGAATAATGTCCAGTAAACTGACCAATTAGAACGCTGCATTTTCAATAAGGGGCAACAGAGGAATAGAATTTTGAATCAAGGTCACTCCACGCGACCGTTACACCTACCAAACAATGTTTCGCGGGGTGGTTTCCCTTTCGTCGATTAATATCTCTTTTTCTAAAGCTTCAAACGTTATGAAATGTCACTAGAAGGTTTTTTCTATACGGTTATTACATATCTAGCTCTGTGCCCAAATCATTTTTTGATTACTTGCGAAATGGCGGGAAATTCACCAAAAACCTGATCGGGAGTAAGTAGTTCTTTTCAATAGTGTTACAATCGCTGTTGCACATATCGTCAGTCTTCTCCCACGATATGAATATGTATGCCGCGTTGTCTCCCTATACCCTTTCGTGCAGAGATGAAAATCCAACCCGCCTCAATTCTTTTGAAATATCCCCATAAAACACCCGACAATTAAACCCCAGAATTTCCCAAATAAGGTCGCCCGTGTAGAGTAAATGTGCAAACCCAGCCGAGGGAGGTAACCAGAGGCCACACGCCTTTTACGACCCACGCATGCAAACATACTCGTTGCCGATCATGGGACTGGAAAATTGTCCCTGATTCTTGCATAGTGACCGAATAGTCCTTGGGCCAGATAGGTTGGGTCGGTACCATCAGGTAGTGTGGAAAAGCGAGTGTGGTATCAAATTACTCAGAAAACATCATCTATAAATACTTGTGCATGATAGAAATTCAAAGTAGTAGCTTAAGCCTGCTAATTTGCATAAACAAAAATGGCCGCCATTGAAATGGCTCCATAAATAGTTTTATCCATATGTTGTTCTTTTAGAAGGAATTCGTTTAGTGGAATAAATGCTAACATGAGGTTTTGACAATGGAAACACCAGACTCAAAATCCAGTAGTTTTAAATTAAAACCTAATCTGAATAACTCCAGAATGCCGCCATTTCATAAATTTTGAGCATAATTGACTTTTAAACAGTCAATTTCAAGGTATCACATGGATTAATCACGCACAAGTTTGCAATTAACTCTTGTACTAATAAACTATGAAACATGTTTATAACAAGACTTCGAACGGTGACAACCTAAGCATGCTTATTTGCATAAAGAAAAATGGCCGCCTTTGAATTATCATAATTATATCCGGCCATATTCTGTTTGTAGAAAGAAATTCTTTTAGTGAAAATTGCTAAAAAAGGTTGTGTAATGGACAAACCACCAGAACTCAAATCCATGCATTTGTAATTAACCTAATTTGCAGAAATCAAAATAGGCCCGCATTTTCGTAAATTTGAGCAGTAATTTTGACTTAACAGTCATTTGTCAACGGTGTCACATGGATAAATCTTACACTTAAGTTTAAATTACACCTACTGCCACTATTTTATAAAATCATGTGTGTATGCAAGACTTCAAGGGAACAACTTGAGCATAAAACAAATTGGCTGCAATTGGAATTGCGCCTTAACTAGTTGCGGCTATTCCTGACTCATAGAAGAAATATTTAGGTACAAAACTCCCCAAAACTGCTATAAATGAGGAGATGTTGATTAAACACCAAAATGAATTTCATAGCCATCCATTTAGTTAAAATCTACTTTGCATCTGACCTGCCCCAAACCCGGGTCTCTCCCATGTTGCCAAATTAGCATTTCTGTACTTGCGTTCGCTTTTTGAATTGTAGCCACTTTGAAATCATGGGGTTTTAAGTTAAGTATTACATCGGAATTAAAGCGGTCTATATTACATCGTTTTAAAGCACTTTATTTGCATATAGAATATTTGGGATCCATTCTTATACTACAAGGTGTTTCAGTGTTATTTCAAATCATGAGAGATGTATGCGGAATTGACGCATATAAACATAAAAAATATTCACCAGTCACAAAGTTCTAATACAAGTAATTTGCCAATCTAGGCCTCTGTATTGCCTTTTAATAGTCTGTTCTCTTCTCGTCCCCAATGTAATGACCTCACATTTCAGTTTTCACATGTCGATACCTTGCAACAAATTGTTACAGGAACTCCCATTAGCATAACAATACCAGTCTGGCAACTTGCAAACTATGGGCCATTATTGCAGGATGAGAGTGGTGCATGGTAGGTATTTCGCCTTTTGTGTGCAGAAGGTCCCCGGTTCAATCCCTGGTGGGGCCACGTGTTGGGATTTTTAATGGGTACCAAATTATGGATTTGATTGTAAGAACTATTGATTAAAACTGGAATTCCGGCTCTTCCAGTGGTTCATTTGGACTTGGGCAAACCCGAACCATGAGAATACCCCGTCCTTCGGAGGGGACGTTAAGACGTGGGGACGTTACAATCCCCATCCATGACCATTGGGGCTTTGAAGTGTCTGTAAGCCTTATACTTTGGCACCATAAAGTTTGCCCCTCTGCATGAAGGGTTAGACAGTCCTCACACGGAGGAAGCAGGCCAGATTCAATTTGGCTTTCTTTGCTCTTAACAATTAGTACCGCAAGATGTTCTCATCTGTGATTGGTGTCCTAGCTGAATACTAACAACATGAACTTTTGACGTTTGCAAAGAAGGTTCAAGACATAAGCAACACAGAGGATGAGAGGAGAGAGAGAGATGTTATGTAGAGATTTGTGCATTGCCTCGAGGGAGTACCAGCTCTAAAAAGCGCGCAAGAGAGACCGACACAACCCTTTTTTCTGCACACAATACTGCACCCAAGTTGAATCAGTTGAACTGATCCTCATGCATGGCCTTCAAATGCATTAGAGCAATATTGGTTATGAGTTTGGAACTCAAAACAAGACAAGGAACATCAAAGGCATGCATTCATATACAGTAATTGATGTGACTTCAGCGCATTGCTGCAAGGCAATGTTCTGGACGAAAAGCTCCTCAATCCCACGTTTACAACTTCAAAAGTTCGCACATGTCGTTTGAACAGATTCACCCATAAAGACTTACCTGACGGTGAAAAACTTGGCCAAGCTGCCTCCATTCTGAAAATGCGACCCTCATGCAAGATATGTTCGATTGTCTGTGGTTTCTTCCACAACCACAGGTACCAGTGTCCTGGAATCTTTAGGTCGCCCACTTCTGCCCAAAGAAACTTAGTAGATCGGATTGATCTAGTTCCATCTGTTGAAAACTCCGACATTCAAGTCCATGAGGAGTCAGCTCCAGGTGGAAGATCTCTCACGTCAGTACCATAGATAATATTTGGCTGTGATGCAAGTCGTCATTTCCACAATGCAAACTCTCTTAAGTTTTCCGACTGATTCCACTGGAATTAAAGTGGGTGGCAGCTGGTCTATGTCGGAATAGGGTCTTCAATTAGATACTGACAACGCTACGCTATTGCATGTCCTACGCTATGACATATGTCTGATGGGGCAATTCCTACTAAAATGGATACGTTCTCCATCGGTGTGGTGTGTTGGACGAAGAAAGAATTGAGAAAGAAAAGAAAGAAATCTTATGATACGCCAGGCACGGAGGCATTTTAATGCTGAGATCAGGTTTATTGCCATTGGTGATCTTCCATACAGGCAGTGTTGCTCCAACAATGGCCAGACCAAGAGATGTTCCATTGTCTGTCAGTGGCGGTTTCCGCAAACAGGTAGTGTCCTGATCATCTTGCTTTTTCGGTAGCCTCACTTCTGGTTTTGCAACTGTTGAGCTCGCAGTCAGTCCATTTGGATTCAGCTCCAGGTGGAAGATTCTCACAGGTTCATACCAGCAGATGTTACTCCCTTAAACTACTTAGAGACTGTTTAAAGGGGTTGGACTTGGCTCAGAAACTCTGTCTGGATTTAAGCGGTTGGCAGCAGGTCTTTGTCCGGACATAATGTGCTTCACATTAGATACTTGGCAGCTAACGCTCATGCATGCTCGCTACTCTACTGTTGGAGCAATTCCGGCTATGATGTATACGTTCTCCACGTGATGTTATGCGTGAGCATACTGTACTCTTCGTCTTCTCAACGTGGGTCTTATAAGAGATTGCGCTCCAAGGTAACTCTTAGGTAGACATGGTTATCGCATGTGCCTCCAGGGGTGTTCAAGACCAGGTACGTTAAGCTGACGTTTGGCTCCACTGTTGCGTAGATCATGGAAAGCATACACTTTGTCTTGGAACCGGATTTGCACGTAGGTGGTTTCATCGTAGTAATTAGAAGTTCATCCAAAGCTTTGGAGAGTATCTCTTCACAAGTTGAAGTCTGCATTCTGCATCTGGGTGCGCTTAATTCCAAAGGGATCGTATTGCCATGATAAAACGAACAGGTTCCTGCACTCCTAGTTGGTCGTTGGTATAGATAGTGAACAGAGAGGTGGCCGAGCCACTACATTGTGGTAGTCAATTCTTGAGCCTACTTCATCAGCTCTTCTCCGCTCCTAGTGAACAAAGAAAATCCTGTTTGACAACTACCAAACAGAATATGGTTGGCCTCGAGTCTTCAAGAGGACTATAGTGGAAAAATACTTGTATGAGAATTTTGTGAGCGGTACAGAGTTATGTAATAATGCGGTAGTGATGTTATTATTACTAGGAAAAAACAGATGATAGCGATATTGCTAATGACTGCAAATCATGGTTAATTCATGGGAAAATGTGCATAAAATTATTGAAACTAACTATGAAACCCACATAATGTAGTTGCAGAATGGTCATCAGCTATTATGTTATGAAAATACGTGCTTTTGAAAACTAGAAAAGGAGGAAGTAGTAGTGTATTCTTTGGTGTCAAGATCTAGGAGAATTCCATAAACCCAATGGAAAGGGTTCCACCCTCTATGATTTTTTTTTGCCCGGGTGGTCGTTAGGTATTAGACATATGAATTGCAAGTGCAATTTAGAGTAACACTTAAACTGCCCATGATTGAAAACTGGACTGGCCACATTTAAAAAACGAAACCTAAGTGCTGTGAGAAATGCTGGGTGGTAACATTGGCGGTTATTTAGGATATATGCAAAAAGGTTTATTAACGATTAAAAGAGATGGCCATCATTCATTTTGTTGTTGTTAATCAAAACCTCAGTTTAGCAGTTTTGAACCTAAAATATTTCTGCAACGAGTCTGGATATAGCCCGAATACTAGGTGGCCAATTTCAATGGCGGCCATTTTGTTATTCAAATTTACTTGCTTAAGTTGTCACCTTGGAAGGTCTTGGCATACCTACATGTTTATAGTTACAATTTGAGCAATAGTGTAATGATAAACGTTAGAAGTAGTTGAAAGTTCAGCCCCATCTAATACCTTGAATGTTGAGTGAAGTCAAATTATTCTCAAAACTTACGAAAATGGCGACCATTTGGATTTGTGCAAATTAGGTTTTAATTAAGAATGATGTCTTTGACTTCTGGTGGTTGCTACATTATCAAACATTCTCATGTTAAAGATTTCTTTACCAAAATCAATCCTTCTACAAGACCGGGGTATGGCTGAAACCAGTAGGAGGCGGAACTGAATGGCGGCCATTTGTTTATGCAAATTAGCAGGGCTTAAGCTAATAACTTTGGAAAGTCTATCATGCCGAAGAAGAAATTATTAAGTTGAAAGTGTCTTAACAAGTTGGTTGTACTCCTCGTTTTGCCACTCTATATGGAACCCATATGTCAAAATATCACCCGTGGCCCAAGCACTATAACAGTAGAAAGTGTTCCTCTTGCGTCTGCATGCAACCACGTATTTATTTGAAATTTGGAATATTCATCATCAATAGATATATCTAACGTGTCCTAAAGTTTGTGGATCAGGATATTTGTGGAAGTGATGAAAATTGTGACCATTTTTGGACATGTTCGACGAGAAAGTGTTACACTTTTACAGGGAAGCTTACACGGACGTATCTCGGTTATTCATGCATCGATTTTGATGGTTCTTGCGGGAGATTTAAATCGTAAGTTTGCATTAGAAAACTATTCATCAATAACAGCGAAACTTTAAGTAGTTTTCCGATGAGAAGTGGTAGAATTGGTGAGGTTTATTTGGGTGAAATTTCTCGAGTGCAGTGACTCAAGTGTGGTGTTACGTAATCGAATTAACTTTGCTTAACGACGCAATAGAAAAACACGTAGCAACGGGAAGACTGAAATTACATTGTGTTAAATATAATAAGAGGACACTTTCGTATTTGGAGGCATGCAAAGAAAAGGTAGCGCGCATAACACCCAAACTGTAGACATCCAAAACCACCTTTTTAACATTTTCCGTTGTCACCAAAAGACACTCTTTTCTTTAAAACGATTATATTAGGATTATTTATTTTAATCTTTCCCTGATGGAGATGGCCAGCGCACACAAGTGTTAAAAACATGTGCGCTTGCCCGGACTCGAACCGGATTATTTATTTTCTCATTTAAGGTTAAAACGACCGTTCTGCATATACACGGTCGAACAGTGATTATAATTTGAACACTTATTTATACACTTTGTCAAAGCATGTTTAATATCTAAACACTTTGTAGCTAAATATGTTTAAAATGTAAACAAGTATTTAAGCATTTGATGCCAAGTGTTTAGAAATTTGACATGTTTAATACTATTCAGAGTACGATAATGCTGTAGGGTTTGTAAGTCCACAATATCAAAGAAATGTACATATTTTCCATTAGAAATGCATTGCCCCCGCCATAGCAAGAGAGGTGACACCGTAACACGCTGACACACTCGAATTGGGCATCTTACGGTACAAATAAAATACTCCTTTGCATAAAAGTTGCCGAATTCGTGTGAAAAGTCAAGGGATGGGCGTAAATCTAGGATACTCTGTAGGTCCCCCCTTTTTTTTTTACTTTACTTTTTTCCATTGTGTGTAGTGTGTTTTTTTTACTTAACTTTTTTCCCCAGTAGGCCTATCGAAAAGAGCAAATTATTAAAAAAAATAGCGTAGGGTAGAGGGCGCGATAACTACTAACGTTGAGAATTTAACTTTATAGGGGGCCGGGGGCCGGGGGTGGTAGGAAAGATCTGCTCGATCCTTTGGGCATTGGGGATTTCAAACGGTAAGGTAAATTTGTGGAACTGACATACGTGCATTTACTATGGCCAGTCGCGGTCCCGTGACATTAAAAAATCATCTCTTAAACTTTGTTCAAAAGATCTTAGTAATATTCATGATAAATTAAGAAAACATTTATTGCTTCAACAAATCCGTCGGGGTTAGTGGATACACCCGCGCAAAATAGTGTAATTCCCTAAACCGGTCATTTAGCATTTGAACTATTCGTGACCTGGCCTAGTATTTAGTCAAGGTAGTGTGTGGAACCGTTCGAGATGCGTAAGAGCGCCCTCCTACCCGTTTAGTCTTTGAAAAAGACTAGACACCCGGAAGTTGATGCCATTTTGAATTTGATGTTGAGTTATGTTGGAATGTCCTACCCCCTGATTTATCATGCACATGGGGTCAATTGATGGGCGCGCGCGATCGCGTCCGAGCGTCGCGATAACTACTCCCTCGCGTTTTGTAATTTCACTTCACCATTACGGGCGGGCATATCCATACGTGCTGGCAATTGGACTACTTACTTTCACTTAGGGGTCGCGCGAGGAGATTGTTAACGTGGGGTTCTATGGCGAGTTCCGTCAAAAACTTGGCGGACCCTAGTATAAGTATGATTTATGTCATCGTTGAACCAAATGACAATGGTAAAATGGATTGCGGGGGGCTGTGGGGGCTTGTATCTGGGGCGGTTTATCTCTGTGATCGATATTCATGAGCCTCGTGTACCGTTAGGGTTCCAAAGGGGTGGAAAGTTTCCGGGAATTGTGGGAAACTTTCCCGAGAAAATTTCCGGGAATTTTGAAGGGCCCGGGAAAATTGGATTTTCGTGGGAATTTTTCAATTTTGGCTTTATTTAAGTTTTACAAAATTTTAAAACATTTTGTCCCCCTGAAAAAATTAAAAATCGTATGGTTGTTAAGCCTTCTTTCAAGTATTTGTACTGCCGTTATGGGCTAATAAGAATTTGACATATTGCTACCAGCTAATTAATAAAAGTCGTTTTACAGTATTATTTTCAGAAACAAAGGTATCTTATCAGGGCCCCGATAGAAATCTAGCCAAAATCGTCGAAGATCAAAATTGCGACATCACAAGTTCACTGCCACAAAAATATCTGTAAAAGGTCTTGTATGTTGAACTATACTTAACACATTTTAATACATTTTTGTGTTAGGGACCTTTGGCAAATTAAGCCATCAATCGGACAAGATTATTAATCATTTTGCAAGTTTTTATTTAACAGATGCACCATTTGCTTAGCCCTAACTGGAACTTAAACCTCATTGGACGTAGTGGTTTTTCCTAAAATATGGCAAAGACTCAATTTACAAAATTTTTGTAATACCATTTTTAACAATTTTATGTAATACATTTATTACAAAATTTTTTGTAATAACCAGTTATTACAAAATTTTAAAACTTGAAGACTTTGTCCAAATATTTCACTGTCATTTTACAGTCTAAATATCAGCAATATGCACAAATTATTATGTGTAACCATTCTATTAGGCTGCTTGTTAAATATATCATGCATAGCTTTATTTCTTGGGTCCTGGAAGCAAGCATTTGTATTGTCATTGGTTTTAATCGCCTGGTGTACCCTATTCATTACTTTAGATAGGCATTTTGGGTTGATCATAAGTAAAATCAACCTAAACTTTGGCTACCAATAAAAACAAACTGGAAATTTGGATGTCAAGCAAAGAAATCAGTTGAAGTCTGAATTTCCACTGACAATGTTCATGCTTGTTACAGGAGGCAGTCAAAACCATTTAAGAGAGTTGATTGAGAACAAGTTCTCACTAAATGCTAAGGTAACTCAAGGTGGGTGTTTGGTACAGGATACAACTACAAGACCTTTAGTGTGAATAGAAAATAAACTGACCCAAACATTTATTGTTTTTGTAAAGAAGTTGATGGTTATTTTCTCGTTTAAACATGGTTGTTTTGCTTGTATGTTCTTTAGCATTTCAGTTGTACACAGTATTAATTTCTAAACTACAAAACGACCTTGTAGTTTGTATATTTCAAAAGATGTTTTGAAAATTCCCGAAAATTTGCCTAAAGTCCCAAAATCCCGTTACTTCCGTGGAAATTTTCCGCTCTGAAAATTCCCGGGAATTTTGCCACCCGATGTCCCTTGTTGGCTATTCCACACACGTAAGGTGCCAGCATTTTGTGAACAGTTGTTTGAAAAGAAATCCACATAATTGTTATTGAGAGGCACATTAATTTGATCGGTATTCAATCTAATTAAGTACATATTCATTGTTATTTGTGCGAGATTAGATCTGTATATGACTTGTATTAAGCGAGTAATGGTGAATTAATCACAGCAAGTTTGTACGTCCTGCCTTAACTGGGCCGCCGCGCGTTAATTCCACAGGCCATGGAATCATTTCATTGATGACCATTGCTTTTTTTTTGATGATTCATGTTTGGGGTCTGAATCGCTTCTCGCTGATTGGTGTAGGGGCGGGGATGAGCTTACTTGTCAAAAACCTGACATGTTACGGCATCCTGTAAATTTTTCCGGGATCAACTTGAACAATTATAAGCAGATTTACGTAAGTTTTTCTAACCTCACCCCCCTCAAAAACACAACGCAATGTGCTCTCCACGGCAGCTTACGCGTGTACCCTCTGCCTGTCATGATTCACGCCCGTTTGATCTGCACAACAGATATACACCGTGCGTAGCCCACGTATCTTGCGGCATGGTACCCATGATACTACTACTACTCTATCCGCTCGAAAAAAAAAACAGCGGAAAACAGTCACAAACTTCACAGATTCAGTCACAAACTCCACAGATTTAGTGCACTGATTCCATGCGAAAATCCCCAAAATTCCAATCATGTTATTTTGCATGCAAATTAGCTACATTTGAAGCCGATAGATCGATTTTCAAGAATGAAGGACTCATTTTTCCGATAGGTAAAAGTAGAGAAGCTTGCATGTACTTTAAAATATCAATCACAAGAAAAGTAGATGAATTTCGTGTAAAATATTACCAACTGAATGTTTTTTTATCGAAGTGAACTCAATTCATCAAAGATCTGAATTATTTTCAATTAAAAAAACCAATATTTTCCAACAATTTTGACGAGTCCTATTCATTTGTATATCTGATGATTGAACTATTCGAATCCACAGAATGCAGATTACCTGACCGCAGCTGAAAGTACATTTTTTTTCCGAGGGGAGTGGTCACTGAACTTTCGCGGTCACAAACCTTAGCGGGATCATAAAGGGAGCCATCTATTGACTGATTAATATTTCGCAATAAAAGCCGGTATGTGTAAACAGTGCCCTCTCTACATGAAGGTCCCTGAGCGTATCTTTTTGTGGTATAATGCCATTGTCATAAGGGATATAGGCCTAATTAAGCTTAGTTACGGCGTGAATTGCGTCACGATATTAGAAATAGAAGAAAATGACAATAATAATAATAGATAATGATGATAATACTGGGTTAAATAAGATGGAACAGCACACAAAAATAAATTTAAAAAAATGCAAAAATCGACTATGGCATAGTCTAGCGTAAATCATACTCACACTTGATTCACAATCAATATACATATACCTCAACAAACCTACACATGTCGATTCAGACATACAACGAAATACAAAGGGATCGTTTTACCGCAATCTTTCTCATCCGTTCCATCGACACAATCGCTGACGAGATTACATCTCAGCGATTGGTTAACGCACTGGTCATTGACACATTGAAATTGTTCTGAGGTGCAATTTGGAAAAACTGTGAAGAAAGAAAATGTCTTGATTAATTTGAGATTACACATTTTTTGTGGTCATAGTTTCCGGTGCAAATTTATATGACAAATTAGCAGATAACTCTATATACATGCAGTTTATAAACGGTTATCGTTTACCGGCAGTTGTTAGGCAACTGCAAATAGCTGCAAATTCCCAACTATACATTGTACCGTAATGACCGTGCGGATGGCTATGGCGGTGTGGCTTTTTATATCCATAGCAGGCTCGAGACTAATTTGCTATATCTTTCTCAACCTGCGCCCAGTAAATTGGAAACGCTGTGGCTAAAATTAACCCTGCCTAACACTCGCCCGGTCCTTATTGGAATTGTGT
>JAMKCH010044843.1:0-12792 GCA_023653785.1 Ophioderma brevispina | reverse complement strand
ATATTGTCCATCTAATCATAAGGATTTCAAAAATGTATAGTTTGTACCACCTACGTCCATTGGTTTTGAAGTTATAAGGTACAAGGCGAACTCGTATTTACGCGATGCGTAAAATATGTCCCCGCCGAATATCGCGATCACTAAATGACAACTAAAACTGCACCAGTCCACCCTTAATTTTGGCCATCACTAGCTCGCCAAAAATAATGGTTACTCAAGAAAATGACTCAAGAAATCTTAAAATTCAGGGGTCTGGAAAGCGGCGAAACATTGAATTTTACGTATTTTCACATTTTCCAAGAAATGTAAACAGGCTGGCAACCCAAAAGAATGACCCACATGTAACAACTAGAACTAAAAAAATTCGCCCAAAATCTAATCAGGTCGAGAACTTCTCAGGCCACTTCCACCAAGTTACATCATTATACACCTTACAGAACTCCAGAAAACTTGTTCCCAGGCCTTGCGGGAAAAAATTCAGAAATTATGGAAATTAGATACTTAATTAGCATATTTTACACCCAAAATCTAATCAGGTTGAGAACTCATCAACCTGCTTCTTTCCACCAAGTTACGTCATCGTAGCACTTACAGAACTCCAGATAAATTGTACACAATGTTGACATTTTCTGTGCAATATTGACCTTTTTTCCCATACCCCCGACAGACCCAGGGGAGGACCCTGGGGAATGAATTACATGGTGAGTAGGTGGTATCCCCTCCTACAAAGTTTGGCTACTCTAGCACATCCAGAAAAAAGATATGCCCAAATGTTCCAGGGTTAACATTTTTATCACGGACATACGGACATCACAGACCCACCTCAACACCATAGGACATAAGGATGGAGCCCATTTTATAGTCCCCTCCCGAACTTCGTTCGGCGGGGACAAAAATGGCTAAAATGGTAAAAAAGGTCAATCTCGATTTGTACAGGGGTCAACATTAAAAGTTAATCTGATTATATTTTAAATACTTGCAAGTTATTGCCTGAGGTAAGAGGACTCCTAAAAGGTATAGTTTGTATTATGTTAAATGCTTACTTACGGAGATAAGGGTCAAAGAAGGTCAACACCAATTGGGTATGTTGACCTATGACCTATTTTGTCCCATAACATGGTAACTATGCATTGCAGAATGGTACAAACTATTCCTTCCTTTGACTCATTAAGCTAGATGAACAACTTCTATCATTGTTCATCAACAAACAAAATTGGAGAACTTCCGATTTTGACCCCTGTCCAAATGAATGGACCTTTTTTCCAGTTTAAGCCATTTTACCCTATAACTCCAAAACCATTGGTCATAGATGGTACAAACTATACATTTTTGGAATCCTTATGACTAGACGGACAATATGGCATACATTTCAACATGATTGGAGCATTTTAAAAGTTTGACCCCTGTGTAAACTTAAATTGGCCCCTATTGAAAAAGTGACGCCACAATTTGAGAGTACTACCTACCTAGCGTTAATATAGAGGGTCCATACTAACTACCAAAGGTGTCAAACCTTTTCTGTAGTGAGGGGGTAAACGATGATGTTTGACCTGGGTCCTAGCTCCTCCACTATTTGTTGATTTGGCATGGAATGACCCTATATGGTGTCACACACTGTCAACTTGGTAGGAAACCTGATGAAACAAGATTATAATGAATCTGTTATGGCAAAATCACCTGTATGATTGGTTGTATTTACTATAAGGCCAAGAATTTTTGGTCCCCTGCAAGGGGGACTATAGAAATGCCCTTTGTCCGTGTGTGCATGTGTGTGTCCCGCACAATATCTTTGGATCTAAGCAAGTGTAGGTATCCATCTTTGCAACATAGATGTATCTTAAGTAGGCAGTGGCTGGGATCAAAAGTAGGTCATGGGTCAAAGGTCAAATATGCTCAAAAATAGGGTTATATTGCTATCAAACTTGTAAACATAATATCTTTTGATTTAAGCAAGTATGGATGTCCGTCTTTGCACCATAGATGTCATCCAAGTAACCGGTGGATGAGTTCAGAGGTGGGGCATGTGGCAAAGGTCAAATGGAGTCAAAAATAGGATTAAATTGCTATTATCAATTGTGGTATGATGATGAAAAAATTGGTGGGTGTAATCAACCTTCAGTGCCGAAAATTTGAATGTCATTTCAAGGTCATGCAGGCTCATCCAAGGTCAAATCACTGCACATGGTTGTATGGTCATAAAACTTAGAGGATATGGTCAACATTTCTGAACCGAAAATTGTGAAGGTCAAATCAAGGTCAAGTAAGTTCATCCAAGGTCAAATGGTTGTATGGTCATGAAACTTGGTAGATGAATAACCGTTTGATACCAGAATTTTTCAAGGTCATTTGGGGTTATTCAAGGTATTGCAACTGCTATGGCAATAGTCTCAGTGGTTTGAAAACCAGTTATTTCCATCACAATTCTCCCTGTGATCTTAAAGTTATATTTCCCTCAGTTACTACCACGACGGGCAGGGGACCTCTGTGGTGTTTGCGTGTACATAATGCTTGTCCACATGCTAATAACTGTGTGAAATAGATAAGCTCAATTCGATGTCCTTCATGTAGAAAATCATATCTTTGTAATAAAATTCCAGAAATTTTCTTATACACATCATATAGTACTGCTATACGTAAATGTTTCTACATCAAAACAAAAAGTCTTTTTCATCTCAAACTTTGGAATTGAGACATTTAGGTGACTATCTTTTCTAGTTGACTATAAACAACAAAAATTACATTTCCAAATCTGAGTCGGCCTTTAAGTCAATGCGGACCAGGAGCCAAAAATCAGGAAAAATGTGGCTCCTGGTCATTATCATTTCCAGACACAAGGTAACCTGGTTTATAAACAAACCATTGTGACTTCATCTACTCCTTCATGTAATAAAGATTCCTTGTCAAATTTTCCCTCCCCTGCTGTTAAGGTATTGGAGGAATTTTAACAATTAAAAGCCGACTTGAGATTTCATAAGGATGTCGCCCTCAATTTTCTAAGAAATATTTTTGTGCATGTATATAATGCTTGTTCACATACTAATCACTGAGTGAAATAGCTAAGCTTCATTTAAAAAATCACAACTTTGCAACAATTCACTGTGATAGCATAGTCAAGCTAGTCTGAGCTTTGACAAGGATCTACTTGGATGTTATATAAAACAAATGTTTTTCATTTGTGCAGCACTGGACAGAATATTTTGTTGAAAGATGAAAATTCAAGGGTTGACAATCAGAAAGACCTATCTCAGCACTGAAAGAAATATTAAAGAATTTCTTTAATTCTGCTGTTCATAATTAAAAATTGTTCTTTGTTTACTTAAGTTTATAAAATGTTTGCTTACAGTACCATATATAAGCCTTATGAGAGGTTTACATTTTGAGTAATGAATAGATTTGCTTAGTAGAAAATATTAAAATCACATTCTCAAAAGCAGTATTACAGCAGAATTAAAGAAATTCTTTAATATTTTTTCAGTGCTGAGTTGCGTCCTTCTGATTGCCAACCCTCGAAATGTTCCATTCGAGGCATTAGCCGAGTTGAATGGAACACATCTTTCAACTCTTGAAAATATTCTTACCATTGCACTCATAAACATTCTTTATTTGCACAGTGTGAGTCAATACATTCAAAATAAAAAAAAAATCATTAAATAGTTAAGAATTGCTTCTGCTCAAATGTTTGTTTTGGATATGAAGAGGATAAACAGCTTTCAGAAAATGTTCATTTGGTGTTATTTATAGGGCTTTTACACTGGGCAAAAGTCGTCATTGAATTCACTTAGGTTGTAATCGAATTTTTGTGATAAGTGTAAACAGGTACAGTCATAATTAGGACTTTATCATCATTCATTTGTGGTGAATTCGAATAAGTCGTAATTGTATTATGACTTTTGTGAGTGTAAACGAAAGTCGTTATTGATTTCAAGTTTACCAAACATGACACCTGACTCAAGGTCGTACATTTCCGGCCTGTCAAGCAAATACGCAATTCATTTTTCTGAATGGGAATTCAAAATCAGTGTTAAGTGTAAACAACTAAAACACTAATTTATGCTAATCCTTAGTTGTCATTGAAAAAAATGTGAATTCGATAACAACTTTTGCCCAGTGTAAACGCCATATTTTGGAGGAAGAGGTTTTGCTGAGAGACTTAAAAATCCTGTTTGTAATCCTGGATGATTGCCCCCACTTTTGCGGCCAGCGATGTGGTACCCATGCGGGTAAGTACTCCGTTGATACTTAAAGCCACTATCAGCGATTTTTTCAAAATGTAAAAAAACAGCGCCCCCTACTTTTCATCAAAGTGCATTTTTTTGCACTGATGTGTTGGAAATTGTTGTAGTAAAGACCCCTGTAAGTGGCTAAGCGTAATGCGCTGTATTTGTCAAGAAATGATTATTTTTATGCTTTGTTTACTAATAAAAGTCGGGATCCAACTTTTTTAGGCGCAGAAACAGTTGTAAATGGCATCTTCAGGACCGCTTTAAAATGGTTTAGTGTCTGTTTTTCACAATGAACATTAATATAAGTATTGATTAAGGTGTTTTGATATTACCTAACACTAGCAATTTAGAGACAAAATGGTCATTTTGATTTTGGTCTAATTTTAAAAAATAACTGATAGTGGCTTTAACAGTACATCAAAGTACTCTCATGAAGAAATTGGTTGTGTATGTAGGGTTTATTGACTCACACGTTACAATGTATAAACTATTGCAATTCCACGATGGGATGGCAGAGCTTGTTTACATTGAAAATATTAATTTGAATAATTGTATAGATTAAGTCTTGAATAAATCTAGTTACAATAATTGATAACGCCATTGTAGTATTTTGGCCTATTAAAATGTATGTGAGATAAATAAAATTTCAAAATGTGGACATCGGGCAAGGGGTAGATACGACCTGCTTCATTTTGGATTTCTAACATAATTTATGGATGTTCGGCAAATTTTAATTGGAAAGACCTTTGAAAAGATGCATTAGCAGGGACTGTAGTTATACGGCCGGCCAAAGGAACCAAAATAATGATTTTTGACGGCGTTGTTTTGTGGTCTCATCCTAGTGGTTCCTACCCCATTGGGTGTAACACTCAGGTATGGGGTGTGCCTTTTCTACATTTTTTTTTAATTTAGGTAAAAATGGCCAAAAGATAAAAATTGTCCAAAAATAGGTAAATCAGTTGAAATGCATTAAAATAATCTATACTAGAACATGTCCATTATACTTTCACAGGAGTTATAAACATATTAAGTGCCATATAATTGTGAAGCCCGTTCCACTTTACAAATTGGGTGTTGTGTTAAAATGGCCAAAAAAAAGGTAAAATTGTCCCAAAAGTAGGTATTCAGTCAAATACTTCATTTCTTTAAAATAATCGTACCAGACATATTCCATTCACCTTCTGAAGTGGAGTCGGTATTTACGTGGATAAAATGGAAGCTAATTCAGCATTATAGATTTTTGGGGTAAAATTGGCCAAAATATCAAAATTGTTCAAAAAATTGATACCTCAGTCCCAATACCGCAATCTTCGTTTCACAAATATTTTCAAGGAACATTTGGCGCCGTTACAATTTAAGGAAACGTAAATAGGTAGCTTAGTGCTTGTCATTCTAGTTTTCATTTTGTTTTAAGCAAAATGAAGCCAAAATAGGTCAAAATTGTATCAAATGGTACATCACTTACATCTAAAAACAAACGTTTCCTAATAGTGGACAGAAAGCTAGCTAGCTTACTTTTACAGTTTTTTACCTTTTCAATCAGGCGAAGAGTGCTTGCCATTTAACTATTCAAAGTGGAAGTAGGACAAAATCATCCAAAACTGACCAATATCAATTAAACTGGGTGCAATAAGGAAACGTATCACTTGCCTACTTCGTCTGTGAATGTCTTCTTTTGCCAGTAGGTTAAAAGAATATATGCGTTTACATCCCACAGTGGGATATAATCAAGTAAACCTGGTTAAATAGAGATCTGCTAGCAGTCCACACAGATTTCGGAGTCGAAATGGGACCGAAAGGTTAAATTTCCCCAAAATTATCAAATCAACTAAAATGGAATAATGTGTATTTTTAAACGGCGCGACATATCCACGTAAGCGGCTCAAGCGCTTGCATTGCGGGCGTTCCTGAAAGGCGCTGACACCATCAGAGAACCTTATACCAGAACAGATTTTAATGCCAAAACTTGATTTTAGAAGCAGGATGGAACCGGAGGTACCCAAAGAAAACCTGCATGAACGAGTATGGCTCGAGAAACCATATTCACATAAAGCCACAACCAACCGTGAACTAGCCCCAACCGGGATCGAACCCGGGACAATCATTGTTTAAGGCGAGGGAAGATACGCTACGCCAACCCGCTCCCCCCCATAATCAGTGTGGCGTTAGCCATCTTTTTTTGCAGGGGGGGGGGCCAAAGGGGGGAAAATAATATTTCGGGGGGGCATATATTTTCAGGGGGGGCAAGCATTATTAAAATTTGTTAGTATAGTAAGATCGGCCTATTAATCACTAATTTTTTTCAGGGGGGCACGATCTCCCACAGGGGGGCAGCGTTCCGCCCCTCTGGTTATCGCCACTGGCCCAGAATAACCAATTGGTAAAACGTATGACTTTGTCCATATTTTTAATTATTACCCCGTGGCTGTGAATTTTATATAGATTTCTAGTGAATATTAAGTAGTTGTTAGGGCCAGGATGTTGATTTTTCTAATCCTTGGTTGTTAATTTAAATGGGCAAATTACCTGAACATTTTATAATCAGCTATATCAACTTGATATTGAATAAAAAACCAATAATGTTCTTTGAAATTATGTCCACATTCTGATGAACAACCAATTACTACAACATTTTGTAATCGTTGTTATAAACCTTGAATTTTTTGACAATGCCCAGGAATATTCTCCTCTATATCTGTTTTAAATGGAAAATTGTTAATTCCATTCATTCCAGAAGAATTTACTCTAGGCTACTCATAAGGCTTTTTTGTAAGTTGAGTATTATGCGTTATACACAGTGATCTATCAGGGGTCTAAGCGTCTTAGGGTCTTGTTTTAATTTTGGACCCAAGTTTGATCCCGCAAGCTTGTCCCATAGTGTCAGTGGTGGATTTAAGCATTAAATAATGCAATAGGCCTAACATACGAGAACCCTTTAATTATTTGCTCAACCATGACGGAGAAATGACATTTTGGACCATTTATTTTAAACCATAACTGAACATGCCGTAAAATTGGGACAGTGACTGTTTTCAACCCATTTGGGGTTATTGCTTTACAAAATGATCATGACATGTTGATCAGTAAACCTAACAAAATTAAAACAAACACTCAACCACAATTAGCATATTATTGATGCAGTTTTAAAAAACAAATTGGGGATATTTTCTCATTGTAATTATGCATTAAAATCAAAATGTGTTCTTTAGTAATTTTATCATTCGTGTATTCATAGCACTATGAGTAACCGTAAAAGAGGGCATTAATAATAACATTATAAAAAACGTTTGATTTAATTTCTTTGTCCCATCCAAGGAAAGTGCATTAATAGAGCAGGAGCAGAATATCATATAGGGTCCTCATTTAGGGAGTTCGAGCATGCCCGACTACATCTAAGGTTTGACACCTTTAGTAGTTAGTATGGACCCTCTACATCAATGCAAGGTAGTTAGTGGTGTCAAATTGTGGTGTCACTTTTTCAATAGGGTCAATTTAAGTTTGACTACCACTTTTCCAAAAAGAGAAATGATTTTGTGTTGATGATATATGATGAAATAAAATGCAAAAATAGACTCCTATACATTTAGCCATAATACAAACAACATACGCATAGGCCTATAGGCCCACATGAACATATAACCCCATAACCCCCATATACGTGCTGTTCAGTAGACCCAAATCTTTCATTTTAAATCGTCCCGGCAAACATCATTTTTAAATCTTTTGGAAGTAATTCTTTTGGAAGCGTACCCTGTTCTATTATTAGTAGGCCTAAAATTGCCGTGTTTCAAAACTTTATAAAAAACTTAAAACAGACCCATGTTTTGGAAACTTTGAAACTCCCACTTTTGTCTTATTGATGGGGAAGTGCAGTTGCGAGGGCGGAAGCTAGACCCGCTAGATCAGACCCGCTAGATCAAATTATTGATTGTGACATTTTTGAAAACTCTAAATTCACTCTGAACCTTTACCAATTCTTATCACCAGAAGATGCGTGACGTTAGCTACGAAAAAGCACCAAGTTCTTCCGAGTGTTGAGGCTGAAAAAGAGGCTGAAAAGTTGACAAAAATACAATTCCACGGTGGTAAAAAAAAATGAAATAGCCTCTTCTGAGCCCCCGACGGATGGAATTTGCGACAATATAGCTACAATTAAGCACTGCGAATTATGACTTCAATTGTTACTTTTGTTTGTTATTAGTTAAATTATTAAATATCCATGAACAAAAATTCTAAAAGTGTGCTTCTAAATTGAGGAAGATAAGAACAAGGTGTCAAGTCTGTCCTTCGCATTTTTTGTATATACAATTTTTTCAGAAGGTAAATTTTCAAACCGCCACACTTATACAAGTTTGCTTTTGATAATATTCCAAGTTATCAAAATGATTTGCTGAAAATATTTGTCTTCTAATAAGAGACCTAACTCGATTAATGAATATTAGTATGGAATCAATGTCCTCTTAATCTTGACAAAAAATAAACAATTTTTCTGGAAAAGAACATTTTGCTGAAAAATATTGGTCTTCTAATAAGAGACCTAACTCGTTTAATGAATATTAGTATGGAATCAATGCATCTTAATCCTTGACAAAAAATAAACAATTTTTCTGGAAAAGAACATTTTGTTAATTCAGTATGAATAGATCTGACCACATGCTTTTGGTTTCATAATTAAGATATATAAGTTCCAATGCAATTAGTACTAAACTATTATGCCTCATTAAAATAAGGAAAAATTACGCAACCCAATAACGCCTCAAGTCACAGAAAACAGAGGTTTTGGTTACTTTGATTAGGTCCAATGTGTTTCAACATTAGAACATGTGTAACAACATATGGATTATTCATATTTAAAGTTTTTGTGTCGCCGCCGCCTTAAGGCAGGAAGAAGGACACATGGGATCACTTGTCACTGTTGTTGTGTCTGTTGTTGATGATGTCTGTTGTGAGTCTGTTGTGAAAAAGGGTTAACATTGCATTTCATATCCACATTACTTTGATGGATTTTTATAGTAAAGTAAACCCCAATTATCCAAGTATTCCTAAATGAAATTGCCCCAAAATTAATGTTTTATGTTAATCTGCAGAAACCAGGAAAATTATACTCCATGACATAACCAATTATTTAAAGCAATATTGCAATTTTTTGAAGAGCGCCCCAATTTTCAAAATTTGATATCTTTGCACAGTATGTTGGTAATGGCTCTAGGAAAACGATACCTGCGAACGAGAATGCTAAAAAAAATGCGTATTTATCACAAAATAAGCGATTTGTAATTAGAATTGGGATCCCAGATTGGACTAACGGCAGAGCTGAAGCTACGTTTATGTCCGTCCAGATGAAATAGGCCACCTCGAGAAAATTAACCTCTAAATTTCCTGCCTGAACTATGAAAAACAACTATGACGAGGCGTAGACACTGTCATGGCGCTAATGTCCCGGCTATTTCACATTGGAAGCGTTTTCAGCAGCCGTTGAATTATTATCGGGGGATCCCCGATAATAATTTATTATACAAATTCCTTGTTTGGACCACAGACTTTCGAGCTTAACCATTCAAAGGTTAGTTACTAGCCTGTTACCAAGAAAACCGTGTTAAAAAATCTCCAAATATTTGAAAAACATGGGGGCGCCTTCAAAAAAATGTGATATATTGCTTTAATTTCTCGCGAGATGCATCCCACTAGTTGTCACACTCCATTATTATTGATTGGCACATGGGGTTTCATTCAAGTTTGATTATAGGCCTATCGATCGCACATCCGGTTTTTTTAGCGTGTATTTTACATTAGTTCTACTGACAACAATGGCCCGCCTTGTCATAAATTGTAAATTCCATCCAACAGTTTGTGTTTTATTTTTATATACATGAAAGTAGTGACGAATTAAACTCCATGGAGAAATCAGCAAAAATGATTTTTTTAAATGAACATTCACCATCATGCCAATATTGCAACGGCACCATGTGCTATTAGCAAAAGAAACTTATACCGTGATGAATGCTTTCATATGGGTTGTATCGCATCATCTAAAATAATGCGCCTGAATTTGCTTCATTATTTAGGGTTGCATTGTGAACTAACTCCGTATACTTTGATTTGCAAACTATATTGTGCAACTAGGTATAGGCTGATCCAGCCATGCATGCAACACATACTAAAGTAAATACATACGTAGATTTCGCGGAGATCACCCGCCTATTCTTTGAAAACTACCCACATTGAAAATACAAACACACATCGTGAAGTTGGCCTTAGGGTGAGGTAGTGCATGAGCCGGGGGCGACTTGGTGGGAGTTGGGGGCGACTTGGTGTGTGTTGTGGGGCGAATTGGTGTGTGTGGGGGCGACTTGGCCCATGGGGGCGACTTGGTTTACAGTGGGGGCGACTTGGCATGGGGGCGGCTTGGTTTGGGGCGACTTTGTTTGCAGATATGGGGGCGAGTTGGAGTCGGTGGCAGGAGAAATGGTTTGGGGGGGGCGACTTGACCAGGTTCCATGCCGCACAGATATGTCAGTTCATGATCAAATACAAACTATATGGAAAGAGTGTACTAGTATTTGATATGGATAGCATATCGAGACGATATTTTGATATTTAAAAGTATCAATAATTTTATTAAGAGAAAGTTTTTTTATACTGTAATGGATTTCGTTTGCGAGTCTGTAGTCCTTTACCATCTGCAAGTAGAGACCAATCGCTAATCGGTAAATAGCAACAGAGGGCGCTCCACCGCAAAGCAGATGGGACTCGAATCGAAAAAGGGGCAACACGAACCCGGAAGTTGGATCTGGCGATCGCAGCGCTGTGTTTACGCATTAGAAACCACGCATGTTATAGAGTCGGCAATCCTCTCGGCGCCGGGCCTTCCAAATTCTACCAAAAATTTCTACATTTGAGCACAAGAATAGATTGTACAAGTTGATAAATTTAAATACCAATTGATACTTCACAATGAGCCCCAATATTAGGGAAATATTGCTTCGATTATGCTATATTAATTGTTTTACGGAGAATTTCCTACGCGGATTAGCATGATGAGCATCTTTTTATTCTGAGTTGGCTTGGCCTCCCATTCAGGTATTTCGGGTTCATATGCAGGCCGCGGATCCAGGGAGGGGAGGAGGGGGCGCCGGCGCCTCCCCGGGTAACTCTGCAAATCTTACAAAATCAGGCCTATTTGGAAAGCTTTGGACAAGTTTCAGCCTTTCAGACCCCCGGTAGGTATTTTTGCCGTTTTTCAAATTCCTGGATCCGCCACTGTATGCCATAATTTGCGAAATGGACCCATCTAAAGGCCCTTTTCAGAAAATTTACCCAGACAGGAAACCAGTATAACAACAAACCACAACAACAAGCTTACGCAATAAAGCAACATTATTACCATTCCAATATCTTTAAAAATATATGAACCAATATTGTCGACCTATATAACATTTTTAATTAAAACTATAGCTTGGGACGGTGCATGGCTTGGTTAGTAACACAACACAATTGTTTCTTTTAATTTTTCGCCTGACCAGTGACTTCAAAGTTATTGCAGCTTATTGCTAAATATTAATATTAATCGTGCCTACGAATTTTATATGTTAACAAAAATCGCTTAAAGTAACATAATGTTATCCAATATTACTGTTAGCTCTTTTATTACATTTAAACAGGGCACTACAATGACTAAAGACCCACCATAACCCCAGCAGCTACCAGCCTATAGCCTAGGCTTATGCTTCGCAAAATACGCCAGAGAAGCTGTTAAAAAGTTGTTAAAATAAACAGATGATAACCATATATCTCTTCCAGGATATCTCCGATCATAACAAACCAAGAACAGCACCAGGATCGCCACCTACATGATAAAAAAATCCTCAAAGTAGTTTAAAAGAGTAAGGATTTTAAGCCCTTCGCGAGCAAATGATTGTAATGTGTCAAGTAGAGTGATGTGTAAAACCACTTCGAAAATATGCCAAGATGATTGAAGCGTATAAAAGTTGCGAACACTAAAAAAAAATTCCTATATTCCTTTTAGGGTATCCGATTCATTATAACAATTACAAAAACAGCGAAATGATCGCCACTGAGGGTGATAACAAGGTCCAAAAGTAGTTGAAAGAGTAAGATTTTTTAAGCATTAGCCCAGCAAATTACGTAGTTAATTCTTTTTGGAAACAAACGGGATGGGAACGTGACAGGCGGCCGCGGTGCGGCGCTCTGCCCTTTTTCGGCACCAGGACGCATTGCGGTCCGATTAGCGATAAAACTTATGCCCGATAGATTATCATTTCGGTTATTGTCCTTAAACGGCTTCAGTTCAACCATTTTACACCCTATCTGAAAGCTGTTTTCGGTTTTAAAGCTTAATGATCTGCAGTTTATAAATTGTTTTAAAAATATTTACATATATACAAATTAAGGTACAAAATGAGGGCGTTTGGTGGTTGTTTATTTTTTGGGGACACCCTGTATGATAAATGGTTAATCTGACAGCATATTAACAGTCGGATTCAGCATCACAAAAAACCCTAATACCAAATTGATTACCAAAATATCATCGGTTAAGTGTTATTAATTA
>JAMKCH010044842.1:0-24078 GCA_023653785.1 Ophioderma brevispina | reverse complement strand
CGTCCTAAGTCAGTGAAAAGCTCGCATCATTTCCATCATAACGGCCCAGAATGCAACGAAAAACATCGCGTCATTTCCCGAGACGGCCCAGATGCAACGAAACATGCGCGTCATTTTCGGAGACGCCCAGGTGCAACAGGAGAAACATCGCGTCATTTTCCGGTACGCCCGATCAATGAGGCCAATGCGAGTCATTTGCTCGACCAAAATGTTTGTTGACGGCCCGATGCAACGAGAAACATTTTTCGACCGTTACCACGTTTTCGTTGGTCTCTCATTGCCTCCGGCCTGTTTAGGGTTAATGACCCACAAAACTCAGATTTTGACATCGAATGTCACAAGTACACTAGCATACTCAAGAACACGTCCATAGCTTGATTTTAGATCAGAGCATCGTATTACGTCACAAGCGGTAATTTTGAGTTGTGAAAATCACTTTTTTCACACACACGGTTAAACGGATTCGAAACTATGACCATCTTGTTGTAACCTCAAGTCAGAGATACGATAATGTCGAGTGATAAAGTAACGTTCAGACCTTAGGTTCCAATCATGGAACTACGCATATACCCCCTAGTTCCGGGACCCCCAGGGCGGGGATTGAAATTGACAAATGTCTAGAGAAACTCTTACGAACTTACATAATCCAATTACGTGTTTTGAACTTAGGGCAATAGGCTGATAAAGGTCATGTACTGGATATGCCGCTCTTTTGTAACGAGCAGGGACCATTTTAAGAATGGATTTGGGCTGGCGACATTGCAAAAAACAAGATTATTCATCATCAGCCTTATTCATTGCTTGATACTTTTTCTTGCCTGGGTACAACTTCTAAGTTTCGACTCATTTTTAAAGCATAACTCTTATAGATAAATACCCAAAATGAAAAAATTACCAGTACCCTATCAAAATTAATTATCATGAAGCTTGAGACGAGACAAACCAATGGTGAAACTCATTTCAAATATCTGGTTCCTGTGAATATTATCTAATTTTCAAAGTTTCCATTTCTACAATATTTCAAAAATTTTCTGCCGCACAAGTGGAAATGACCATGTGTGACCCTACCCTCTACTATCAATCATTTATGTAAACAAAAAAACAAAAAAACCGAAAATTTCAAAATTTAATAATAATAAACTAAAAAAATGAACCTTAAATGAGATGGGTAGAATGCATGCAAGAGGAAATGGGTTTGGTACCACATGCACCCCCCCCCCCCGATCCAGGAAAACAAACGAAACAGACATGTGATAGAATTGTGTTACACCATAAAAACCATGTCATAGGAGGTCAATAGGAAAACACCATAAACACTTTTTTTGTAAAACTATCCCATTTAAAGTAACTAGCTATAAATGTCCCGGAAGAATGTATTATTGGCGCCATACTGGCACAAGCAACATCAGTGTCATATAAACTGGCTGAATTCGCGCGAAAATGCGTTAAACATGCAGTGACATGATCATCTTCAAAACCTATTTAATCAGCATTGCGAATCATTGCGGCCGATGAAATTTGCACTTTTCTTGTCAATAAAAATCTAAAGAACACAGAATAATTTTTGAAAGCGTTGCACCTAAATTTACCTGTGAAAATCCTGCAAAACCCACCAAATTCCTCAAAAAATCTGAAAATTGCCGCGAAACAGCTCTAAAATCCAAAAATTGGATCGATTTTCCCCAAACAACATAATACGCCTGGGATCCATTTTAGATCCAGTTTTAGGTTGCTCAGTGCACAATTTCTGCTGAACAGGGCTGATTTTTAACTAAAATAGATCCTTTCTGGGGAACAACCTTTGAACTAACAAATGGCCGCTGAGCAGACGGTGTGAAATTCCGGTCGTCAAAATCACCAGCCCATTTGGACAAACTGGGGAATGAAATATTGAAATGAACAGCGTTGAAACTAGAAGAATTATTACGGTAAGCTCTGGAAAGTCGATGCTCGTCTTTTTTTGCTTACATGTCCAGTACAGTATTTAGATTATAATTAATACATGGCTAATCGGGTGCGGGTGTGTTTGGGTAATCTACTCTTACTTAGACTTTAAATTAATTTAGCTCTGTCTTAACGATCAACAGGCTTTAAACCGTGTATGACTGTGACGACACGAAAAATCGTTTTTGAACACTTTATCGGAGATTGGACCATATTCCGCACAAAAATACAGCCTGGCTAGCCCGAGTTTGCTCTGGCTTTTCCGCTACGATAGCCCCTACTATCTTCCTACAAAGCTGAGAGCAGTATAAGTAAAAAAAACGGGATCCACAGTCCACCATAGGTGCCACAAAGTCAAGAATTTTTGGTACTACTTACGGTCCTCTATCACACAAAATCCGTGCATATTGAAAACTTTGATGTCTAGCATCCCTACTAGCTCTGATTTTAAAATACAAACGGTACACAGCTCATGCTTACATCCGTGAAAGGTTGACCCTAAAAGGGCACGAAGTGATCGAAAAAAATTTTTTTTTTTTTGTTAAGCTAAACACAGCCGTCTCCCACTTCCATGACTTCCGGTGTTTGTTCGTAAATTTTTATTTTTGGTTAAATGTTCAGCTAAAATAAGCGTGCTCGTGACTATTCTAAAGAAAAAAACCGGGAACAATCCAAGGGTGACTCACGGACCTAGTGGGCGGGAATGCTATGTTTTAAATTGGGATTTTTAACGGTTAAGAAAATACAGTTTCAAAATCATTGATTGTAGCCATGAATGGAATAATCAGTCAGGATGAATAAATCAAAAATTTCAAAAATTAATTTCATCAAATAACAAATTGGTGTTCCATGGATAGATATTACTATCCGGTTAATATGACATGTCAACCAAATCTCTCAGATTAGAAATAGTGAAGATTTTGGAAAAAAAGATTGGAAGAAAAGCAAGCATAACCTACCATTCAAACTTGCCGCCCCAAGAGTAAAAAAGGAAAGGAAAAGAGCATGTTGCTACCTCCATACCCATGCATTTTGGGAATGCGAGTTGCCAAACGCGTATTATTTTTCACTCTGCACGTCACAAATGGTATCGATGTTGCCATGGTTAACAAGCTCTGGGCTCTCCGTGCATAATTAAAATCGGCCGGGACAATGCCAATTTTCGTCGGTAACAAATAAAAAAAAACGAAAGAGTTGTAGGACATTGAGCCAAGGTATAATGTTTCTCGATCGCCGAGGTCACATTCCCATGTGCAAACACTATTAGAAACTTCGGTAGTGTTGTGCATTAACTACTGGTTTTTAAAAAGGTCACACGGGTCTTAGCAACTACCCACAAAGCGGGACCCACGTGGCAACGCTAGACTGATCCTTCAGTCTCTAATATACGCCGGCCGTTACACTTGCTGCTATTCGCCAATAGAGCAACCGCCATCTTGAGCGCCTGTTTGCTAGTTGCTGAACGAGGGGGGCAAGGGAATCAGGCATGGCAACGCTATCGTGACGCCATTTTGGGAAAAGGAAAATATTTTCTTTATATTGGCATTGCTAAACTATCTCAACAAACAAAATGACTGACGATGTCATGGAGTCTATTATCATTTTATCTTGAGTGATTGCTGGGGAAATCAACGACAGCGTGTAATTTACGGGGTATTTTCCATACGGCTTTATGGGTTGGGCGGTAACTAGTATAATAACCAACAGTATGTGTAAATGCGCTGGTGCCCCGTTGCCTGGCGTTTCGTGCTTATGGATCAGTGGTGCGGACACCATTAGTCGCAGGAGCCAGCGTAGCTGTAAATGCAAATGTGACAATTGCGCAAGCAAGGGATACTTGTCCACGCAATAAGATTAATATTGATCACTCCCTCGGCCCCCAAATGATTCCCCGCACAATAATTGCGAGGGGGCCGAGGGGAGTGAGCAAGATTCTTCTTCTTGCCTTGTCCACCACCAAGCAGTTGAATTCCAAATGGCGTATGTCGCCCAATTTTTCCTGCGAGATACGTCAACTTTTATCAGCTACAGCTACATTTTTACTTTTTATACACAGAACAGAAATACAAATGAAAAATAAGGTGGTAAATTAACAAGAGGTGGTTGAGATATATTGTCAAGGGTTTTCTGCAACCAACGGCAGCCAAAGCTAGAAGTAGAGTACCACGGGAACTACCACGCAGTGAAAGGGCTGGGTCAAGCCTAGGGTCCGGTCTGAAAGAGGTAGGGGGTAAAAGAGAGTGAAGTAGTGTTTCTTTTTAGGAAGTTCTCTCGAATTTATGTATGGAAGTTTTTGGCGGGGAGGGCGTCCGGCCCTCTATTAAAATAGTCAGGTCTAGTTTGATGGGGAAAGAACATTACACAGTGATTTTAGGCCTCCATGATTTTTTATTAATTACACAACACACACACACCATATATAATACACACTATACAGAAAAACATAATACACCACACACGCAAATATGATGAACACACATCAACAAAACACACCATTTTTTATAATTTCAATAGCCTATAGGCCTATAAAAACTCATATGATTTGGTTCAACCTGTTTCAAGCCAATGAGGCAACTTAAACAATTTCTTTCGGCTTTAGGAATAAATCAGTTGTAGCCTAAATATCTGTGAATGATCGCTAATATTCATTGTATAAGCTTCATATAAAGATGACGTCATATTTTGTTTCAATCGACTTCGGGCGGTACGGAAAAGAAAGTGTCTAGTCTGTGTCACAGTCCGCGAAAGATATTATCTAAATAGTACTGCGCGAGAGATTAACGTATCAATCCGTCATAGCGAAGGCATGCAAATGAAACTAATATAAATCTCAAATATCTCCGGAAAACGACGGGCGGTTCTAAAGAGATTTTTGCATCAGAGGGTCCGGTTACTATGTTTTGTTTTAAATATTGTTATTTTTTGTTTATTGATATTGTTGTTTTGTATTTTGAAAATTGAACGTTTTGTCTGGTACTTCGGTGCTAGCAAACACGGAAAAGTAAAAACGCAAATCGCTACGGGTCGCATCTCTTTTCACACAAGAGCATTTCGCGTATTATTCAGTCTTGAGAATTTCAACGCTGAAGCCAATTTTTTTTTTTCAATTTTAGAAACAGGATATACGTTACTTACCGTACCCGCCGTAAATAGACATCGTGATCACTTGTGCCAAGCACGTGATTCATGCACCAAAACTTCACGTTCCGCCCAACCAGGTGGCTGCGTCGGTCCGTGTGAACCTCCGGTTGCCAGGAAATTTCACATGAGGGTAAAGCAACCGACGTCCATTTTATTTAAAACACCGTTACAGCCCTCATCGACATGGAAGATAACCAAAAAAAACGTGGTGATGACCAGTTCGGATTGCTTTTGAAGCGACCTTGAACATATAATGGACTAGAAGTTACCTCCGTGGAATACATTCGAAATACCATTCGTCCTCGGGACGTAATTTCACCACATTTCGAGAAATAAAAAATGGCGATTCAATGCAAGTCTATACTTTTTCGGCGCCCATCGGTCTTCGGAAACAGAAATCGAAGGTCACTTTCACCTCCGATTTTGAATAGAAAACCTTCGGATCGAACCATGGACAAGTCTTCTGTGTAGAATACTGTTTACACTACATATTAAAGCAGTTTTAATGATAATACTAACAAACTTTCAATGAAATAGCGCAAAGTTGAATGCTACTTGAATTTTCGAAATAGCTGCCGGCTGTTCTAACGGATTCTTGTCGTCTGATCCAATTTCACCGTGAATGAGGTAAGGACGCCACACTCGGCGGGGTGCCCTGATTTCCGCTATCCAAGGAAACAACGTGCGTATCTATATAAAAATAATTTAGGTCTACTTCAAAGACAGAACGTTCAAAGTTGGGGACGTCCATTGTGTATGATTTACATTACGGTCTTCCAGACTACCAATTGAGCAATCACAGGGTACTTGACCCTAATTGGACGTCGTGATGTAATGTATCAATGATCTACGATGGGAATTTACTACCTGTTCAATCAAAGGACACTCACCCTATTTTGCTTGGTTTATACCATGGGACCCATTTTTGCTAGTATTTATTGATGCTACTAAAAGAGCAACATACGCGATTGTAATGTAAACATGGTTAAAAGAGTGACTGTTTACAGGAAAAGGACCAAAGTTTACATATTGACAAGTTAAATATATAACCCATAATAGGGCCTATATACATGAATTTCTCCAGCTCCAGTGGTCTTGTATTTTAAAAATCGACCGACCGACCCTCACGATTTTGAGGCCAAAAGGGAAAAAAAAAACTATTTATTAGGCCTTCACTGTTTGTACATTCTATTTATCAAATGTGTTACTGTTAGTGTGTTAGTAGTTTTGTTTGGTTCTGTTCTTTCCTGTAAACGGTATTGTGTACTTTTTGTTTGTGGCTCGATGAATGCCATAATTATGAGAAATATAGTCCCTTAGCATCGCATATACTACTTGTTGCTCATTTCAGCCCGAGCATAGAAACATGTGATAGGAAATGACCAGATCGATCGATCACATTACATTTCACGGACGTCCCTAGTCAAGTACCGATGATCGCTTAAATGGTTTATGGTTGGACTGCTAGGATATGGATGGGAGACCGTTGTAATTATAATAACAAGGACGTCCCCAGACTTTGAACGTTTGTAATAAGGTAAATATTTTCATAGTTGCTGTATTATAGGATTCTGATTTTGCTTATCCGCATCGATCGGCTTGCGCACCCATTCCCTGGTTTTTCAAATAGAGAAAGGCACGTGGTGAGGAGGTAGGTAGGACGACGTGCAACGCTACGTGAACGAGCACTGGGGCCCACATCAGGACATAAAAATTAGCTTGACTGTCGGCATTTGGCACCAACCTGGATTCCTAGGTAATGGTTAAAATTCAATCGATATTCCACGAATTAAAACATAATATGTTATAAATCTTTCACAACTAGTAAAGATATGCAAATGTATCTTGGTTTACTACGACGCCGCGAAACTTTGAAAACAGGATTCCTTGTGGTACTAAATCAGCAACAAGTCCCGAAAACAGTCTCGTGTATGTGTTGTCCGTCAATGACATAAATAAAAGTTATCTTGCAGACAGATTCGGTGCATTTCCGGTGCATATTACACCGTTTCCACGTGAATTTCCGCAAAGCAGAAAATGAACTGGCGCCGATAAGCGCTGAGATTCTCGACCTGAAATCATGCTCCAGGAGGGAAATTCTATTTTGAATGTAAACGACCGCTACAGATACACAATACCAAATTTGGTATCAAATGAAAGGTGTTGGTTGTCTTCGTTGTTTTAGTCTTGATTTATTAATTTATAACCATACCAATGTACATAAAATTGTACTTAGATTGATTCACACATCATTAGGAGATTTTCCGCGTTGTGATTGGTTGAGGAGCGGTCATAAAAACAACGTTAATGCCTGCAGTTAATCGATTTTGATCACTTTTGGGGGGTAGGCATGTAGACAGAGGTAGACGTGTGACAATGAGCATGGATTGCTTTGCTACGGCTATTATGCCTCAAAGTATATATTGCAGCCCAATATAACTGGGATATTAATAATAAAAGGTTTTTTCGGAATAGTGTTGAAAAAACGGAAAACATTGCTTTCAAAAATTAGTTTGCCATGTTAGTGCAACATTGAACCACCCCCTCTTCTGTAATGGACATACCCATTTTGAAACATCGATCGTGCTGTTTTTCTCAGTGTGAAGAAGACGGAAATCATGACATGAAAAGAGTGACTTGCACTGATTTTGGGAGGATTTAAGGTACAACATGCAAAGTAAGATGTGTGAACGGGGTTCGCGAACGCCGACCGCCGCCGGCCTGCCCTCAGGCCAAACAAGCGTTTAATCATGAAAATCCATGAATGAAACCCTAATTAAAAGGCTTACTGTATTTGACAAAAAATAATAAAAATATTGTTTTAATATACATGATCTCTCTTATCAAACTGTCCAAACTAATGCAACTGATGGGTCATTCGAAGCTATTCGATAATCTGCCTCTTCCCAGGGTTCGAGGTTTAGCGGTAAAGTAGCTTAAAATTTTTAAAAGGTTACTTTCTGTTTATTCACGGTTAGCTATAGATATCCTTGAGTAAAGCTTATCCACAAAATTTAGTTGCTTCCGCAATCCTCATGGACAGAAAAATCTCTATTAAAAGGCAAAAAAAGCCATAAGGTTGGGGTACCTCAAAAAGGAAGGTGCTGCCAAGGAATATATTGAAGCGCGCAGGTGTCCCATGCCTAATGACGGTGTTAAAAGCCCGATGAGCGGCCTCGGGGGTGAGGGGGGTGGGTAGTTGGAATCAGTGGCGATTAAGAGTCAGGCAGTGTCGCAAGAGGCTTGCTGGACAGGGCCCCCATAAAATATTGCTCTCAGGGCCCCTTCAGACACATCCCCCATCACTAAAAGTAACGACATTGCATGTGCGTCGTTTAAGACGATTAAGGCCCCCACCTCAAGCTGCTGACTGGGCCCCTTTTCCGGTAAATCCACCGATGGTTTGGAATGCGGGGGAGGTTGAAGGGGAAAGGTGTGGAGATATGCTAAGAACTGAGGGTGGACGTATGTTGTGTGCAGGAGGTGACAGTGGCGTAGCCAGAGGGGTGGCACGGGGGTGGCCGTCGGTACATTTGAATATAAAGCAAAAACCGTTGTTTGGTGTGTTTGTGATGAATATGAAAGATTGGTTCATAACTACAGTACTACTATAGGGCCTACTGTTTTGCGGTTGGCGTAGATGTTTGTCTACCACCCCCCCACACGCACACACACACCACCCTCCCGTGTTCAGATTTTGGTGGCGAAAACAATTGGGGAAACACGGCGAGCGCAGCGGGCCGAAAAAATTGTTTGTTGGTACATACAGGTTTGTCGGGATATTCACAAACTGTGCCCCTTGTCAACAAAAGGGTGGCTACGCCACTGGGATGGGCGGTGGTGGAGCGGGGGGAGGCTTCGGCTGATGGGGGTCGTAGAGGGAAGAAAGTACAAATTGTGGGTGGGCGGGTATGCCGAGGGATGGGGGTGTGGGGTCCTGGTGAAAGGAGGAATTGTGTGAAAAGGTAGTGGAGGTGAGATGGAAGAGTGATAGGGTGATGTCAATTGTATAAATGGTTTTGAGGAGGAGGTGGTGAGGTGGTACGCGGCTATGCTCCACAGTGTGGAAGGAAGTGTGAAGAGAAGGAGCATTTTTATGATGCGTTGGAGATGAATGGGATGTGCAAAGCGTGGGTGAAATGGTCCTGTGTGTTGGTGATTTTAATAGGCATGTGGGAAAAGGATCGAAGGTTTCGAAGGTGTTCACGGAGGATATGGGTTTGGGCGGGAATCTGGAGGGGAAGAATTGTTGTTGTAGTGTTTGATGAAAAAAAAGAGTTTTTTTTTCTTTTCCACGGGCACTCAAGCGTCCTGTGCTTTTATTATCATATGATCTCAGACATAGCACAGCAGTTTAAAAAATACATGTACATGGTATAACCCAAGATGTTAACACAAATTGCAAAAAAAATTGAATGTTACAGTTGCGAGACAATTATTTGTTTACCAATTTCAGGTTATTGTTCTTGCTGAAATAAACTTTTCAGTATTATAAACATTCTTTAACCTTTTCCTGAAAGTTGGTTAATATCAAGGTTTAGAGTATTGCACTAGCATTATAGATAAATTGCTTTGCATAAAGAATGGTTTACATGCAGTCAAGATATTAGCATCTAAAAAACCCAATATCACACTTCATAGTAAGAGTTACCCGTCTATTAAATATGTGATTTGAACCTCCTTCCAGAAAATGGCAGAAGACTTCCCACATTGCCGAAAAGATGGATAAGTTTTGGCTCAAAGCTTACAAAAGTACAGAGATTTGAATCGACCATAGTATATTTATACAGGGTTTCATTAATACCAATAATCTATCTATGAAGAATTTTAACACTGAAAAATATCTTAATTTAGTCGACTGGGAGGAGAGCAATGGTATTCTATAAATTTCATTCCAACTCAAGTCCATATCTTGAAAAATAATGGGCCCACTTAGTTTCTGCCTTTGGCGTTTTGAACAACTTCTCCACACAAATACGGTGGACCAGCTTGCAAACGTTCTTATTAGATTGAACCTGAGTAAGCATATCAATCTGAGAAGTGCACGTGTCATTACTCTCCCCTCGTGACACTTCTATTCATAAACTTGGGAATAGCATGGAATAAGGGTGTAATAATATAAGCAATTACAGTTGGATATCATATTGTTTTTTAAAATAACGAAAGGAAGAAGTTAGATCCGCATACAACAGATCAGTTGATCTATTGAACACCTTTTTCATACCATCTCTTCTTGAAAAATGTGTACTTTGATTAATGCTAATATGACTATTATTCCAGACAATCTGGTTCCAAAATTAATGAAGGGGTTTCAAAATGTTACCGTACACATGCATTAAGGGTGTGAACGTGTTAGCGATCTATCGATTAAAATTTTCCAGAATTCACATATATGGAATTTACAACGGTGGATAAGAATCTGAAATACAAAATGGGGGTCACCGGCTTTGTTTTTGAGCTCTAGCCCAAAACAAAAAACGGTATGTTGTAACCTTTTAAAACCACGCAAGTTATGGGAAAATTCAAAATTTGACGTACAAGTAACTAGCTACGATCATTTGAATTTTCAATCTTTAAATTTTTTAATTTCTAAATATGCTGAGGGTCCCGATTGGTTCTTCAAATTGTGAAATAAAAATGAGGGTCACCGACTTACTATTTCCATTACACGCCGAAAACCACATGAAAAATTTGACACTTTTTCAAAATTGGGCGTCTTGTTGGGCGGCAAGAAAAAATCCGCAACCACATTCGCCCATGCAGCAAGATGGATGCAGGCCCGTAGAGAATGCGCAATTTTAATCAAACGCAAACAAGCGCACAGTTTCTTCGCGGTATCCGCGCATGCTACATTCGCAGCTCAATAAAATTCTTCCATTTGTCCCTGACTGGGCCCAAACAGAATGCTGAAGGTGAAAGCAGCTTGCGGTCACAAAATATACAACGTCAAACCCCTTAAGAATTTCAGATAGATAAGCCATTTAAATTAAATAAAAGACACTATCAGTGATTTGAAAAATATTTGAAATGTGCAGGAATAGCTCAAAGTGAAGGATCAGTCGTAGAAATTTCATAAGTTACCTTTTCCAGCTGATAGAATACAGAAAAGGAGGAAAACGGCCTGGGTTCCAAGATACATTCTCATTCAATTACGTGTTGTTAGTAAGGTCCGTTCGGAACAGTAATGACTAAAATCTATGATTCTGTCCTTATTAGACTCTTATTAGGTTGCTTCTGGCTTATCATTTGCAGGGTATGTTAGGATGCTTATACCGGTACTTGTTACATACATGCAAAAATTGATTTTGAGTTTGATGATTTTTTCGATTTGCTGATTTAGCAAATCACGATAGTTGTCTTTAATACATTTTCATTGGGTTTAATGTTACATTCCCAAAACAATATTTAATAAATTTAAAAAAGGAAAAAACTTAAAAAAAACATTTCCAATTGCCAGTATTCTTTAGAGTCTACCCCCACAAAGGCCGCTCAATCCATGCAAATTTTCAGACCATGATAATTGAAGGGATATGAACCATTTTTTAAACCTCCTTTCTATAATCCCCAATTTAGTTTTCTACTTATTTTGTCTGGTTTCCCAGACCAAATAAAGTTAAAAAAACCGAAGTGATTCATTTAAGAAATCCTCTATGGTGGATTGGCAAAAAAACTTGAAAAAGAAAAACTAAGTGGGAAATGGCCAAGGACTTCTTAAAGACACTATCAGTGATTGACTAAATTCAGAAAATAAAAAAAAAAATCATCAAAATCAGATTTTTGCATGTATGAACAAGTATAGGTATTCTACCATACCCTGCAAATGATAAGACCGGAAGCAACCCTAATTAAGGACAGAATCGGAAAATTTTAGTCATTAATGTCCGTTCGGACACTTACTACAACGTAATGGAATGGGGAATTCGTACTTGGAACCCTGACGCTTTCTTCCTTTCTGTCAATTCTTCAGTTGGAAAAGGTAACTTAGAGAAGAATTCTACAGACTTTCCTTCACTTTGAAGCAATCCTGCAAAAATTCAAATATTTTTCAAATCATGATAGTTGTCTTTAACAATTGTATTTTGCCGATTGGGCTAGGTCTTCATGGACCAGATTCTCAAAATTCCTAATTTTTTAAGTTCGGGACACAAATTCAGCTCATAAAATTGTTTAAACTGCGCCTTATTTTAAAAGACCACACCCAAAAGAGGACGGAACTGGAAGTCCTTGTATAAATTCATACCAATTCTGATATATAGGTGGATTATCCCGATAGGAACCACGAGAAAAGCACTTCTGATTATCCCAAAATAACTTGAAGACCGGAATTACTGAAACACAATGTAGAACACTAGCTCTACAAAGTGATTTTTGTCTGTAAGGAAATTGTAGTAGTATCATCAGCATATGCGCTAAGATAATTAAGTTAGCCCCAACCTTAATACCCGCAGCTTTTTATCATTTCTAATATGCCAATTTTAAAATCTCACTGCAAATTATATAGAGAGTAAAGGACTGAGTGGGCAACCTTGACGGAGACCGCAAAAAGCCTAAAAAAAATCTGCGCATCCCATTATTCATTAACACATGATGGAAATTGTTATAAAAAACCTTAACCCATTAATCAAATCCTCAACCAAAATTAAAAAAATTTTAAGATTTAAAGATAAAAGACCATTCAAGTTTATCAAAGGCTTTTTCGAAATCAATTAAAACAAATAATACCGGTAAAATTATTGTAGTAACCTAGTCAATAACATCAAGAGCCAACCTCATATTGTCCCCTAGTAACGACCTTAAGAAAACCAGTTTGATCAGCGTGATGGAATTTGGAATTATGTTGGGCAAAACTGCTGAAGTCTAAGAGCAATACATTTGGTAATTATTCATAGTTCTGTATTAATAGGGTAATAGGTCTCCAGTTTTTCCAAAAAGTGGGATTTATCTTTTTTAGGAATAAGTTGATAATCCCCCTACGTTGATCATTGAAAGACTGCCCTTTTGAAAGGAAAATTAAACTATTAACCAGGGAGAGACCATATATCGTTAAAAAAAAAAAAATTGTTAAAACTCTGTTGGGAAAACCATCTGAACCGGAGTCTGTTGTTAGACATGTTTTTAAGCTTCCTTACATTCGACAATAGTGAGTAGTCAGTAACAAACCCTTCACAGATTTTCTTTGAATCGTCATCCAACTTTGGACACTCAATATTAGAACCCAGGTTAACTTGTAAACTCAAAATCAGGGGGGTTACATGAAATTATATAAATTTGATAAAATGCTTCTTCATCACAGAGCATATCAGTACCTTTGTTAAGATCTGCCTGTATCATCTGAAGTTTTGTTATAACTTTCTGCCTTGATTTCTTTTTTCAAGATTAATACCAAAATTTGGAGTTCTTTTCACCATATTCAACCCAGTTTGCTCTTCTTGATCGAATAATACACCATCTGTTTGAGCATAATCCTATCCAATTCCGATTTTACATTTTTAATATAATTAAAGTATTACAAGTAGGGTTGATACTATATTGGTGGCTCAGTCATTTATCTTTGAAGCAGCTTGGCCTCTGGAGTTTACGCTTTCTAGAGATTTAGCAGAATGTCCAAGTGTTTTGAGATCTTTATTTTGACCATTTCAGATAAATCCCCATAATGATCTGGATTCTAATTTTTATTGTTATCGTCAGCAACAAAATCACTTAAAAAACTGCTAATGATATAACATATCAGTATCACAACAGTGATGTGTTAAACTTCCAAAATCCACGCCCTCTGGCCTCATCACTTGTTACATATGCAGACTCACAGCAGAGGGGTCCGTTTTTTTTAAAAACGGAATGATACTACAATCATCAATTGGGATATACATTAAATGGAAACCAAAAAATAATCAAGCCGGCATTGAATAGGGGGATTAGAGTTTGAGAGTGCCATGTAGACTAAAAAAAAACGTTGGTTTTTTTCTTCTCCAAATATCTATAAGATCATAATCACTCATTATATCATAAACATTTCTGAGAGTTAAAAGTTTTTATATCCGACCACCTTTTTTATCAAGCACAACATCCTGAACAGTAAAATCACCCCCCCCCCAGATGAATCGAATTACAATCAAATCATCCAAATTTTATAAATTTCTTTAAAAAAAATCTTGGATCATCTATGTGCTGCCCATAACACAGTAATCATGGTAATCTTCTGATCATTCGATACAATATCCAAAATAATAACCGACTATTATCATCGTAAAAGCTTTCTTTGTAATTTCATAAATTACACGAGTTTGTAAATAATATACATTACTCCACGAGAATTGGATGTACCATGCGAAAAGGACAATATCACTACCCCAATACATCAACCATAATTTCTTCACTTTCAGGAGTTATAGAATGCGTGTCTGAAGGAAAAAAAATATTAGCATTTTTATTTTAAGCCAATGAAAAGACACTGATGACGTTTATTTTTATCCTTCAATCCCCGCACATTCATTGAATAAAACCTATTTTTGAAAAAAATCGCCATTGTAAGCAATGTAAAAAATGTTCTTCATTAAGAAAAGGACCACTAAGAAACATGCAATAAACCTGTGGGTCGAACAGCCATTTTGACTTATAACTACACCATGCATGTTTATAAAGTCATTATCAAGAGGCTTATACCATATTATATATAAAGTTAGAATGATTCACTTCTAATATTATCAAATCTGACACTTCAATACCACTAATTGTACATTAAGAGTCATTAGACAAAAACTGTGGCAACTTCTGCCACTATAAACCATCTTTTACAACCAAAACAAGATGTACAGTCTGGTTATTCCATAAAAAGTGGGAAGGGAAGTTGGAAATTGTTTAACGCTATATGATTTGTTCTTAAAGGGAAAATATTCAAGGCTTCAATAGCCTGACAATTTCTAAGAGGAGTACTGATCCTCGAGTTTACAACTATAAAGATTCGCTAACTTCCATACGATAAGAGTGTAAAACAAATTAAGTTGAACTGCAGAAAAAAGCATATTAATCACACAGGCAGTGTTATTATTATAGACATCTGGCAAGTATTTGACAAGGATTTGGATGTAAAACGTGTCTAGAAAAAGTACAAAAAAGATGCCAAATATAGGTAGATAGCCCTTGATTATAATAGGGAAATTCCAACTCACGTTAATGGGACTTTCTCCGTTACATTTAAAAACCTTGCTATACTCTGATAAATAGCAACCACAATGTATGTTTGCACTCCATACAATATTATTGATTATTATACACTCGATAGTGCCAAGCACTAGTATTTCAATTAATTGCAAAACTACATTAACGGTTATTTTGCATTTATCCTTGTTTGAAGATCACTGACTCTAAACAACCAATATTACCTTCCTATCAACAGTTTATATATACAGATGCATTTATAATTGACACTGTACAGCTTGAAAACACATGAAACATCTACATATGTGACATACCACCATTGTCATTCAAAATATTTGCATTTTTTCCAGAAGTGAAATACACTATTTTCATTTATATTTAAAGAAGTACCATGCATCATATCATCATCTCTTGTACAGTACATCAACCATAGAGGGTTCTATATAGATAGAGAGGCAAAACGTTACGTAATCTGTAGGAATTCACCGTTCTCGATGTTTGCCGACACAAAGGAAAGAAAAACTAGAGTAACAACAATAGAAAAGCAATGGGCTGCCTCCGCTCTTCCACATACTGTTGGGGTGTTGCCCGCTTGCAGATAAACTAATCGGTAGGGATACAAAAATTAAGATGTGTGAGAGGTGGCCAGGTGTAATTAAAAAATAGTGTCCTGGTCATTGTGCTCAGATACTCTTTTTTTCTCATAATGCAATGCGCGTATAGGTGAAAAGAGTATTCCGTGAGGCGGGGGGTTTTTTAAATCAAGACGACTGATTGGTCATTCATTCGTTGTGTGGCCATGGGTTAGGACAAAATTATTAACCACCCAAATAGCACCCAACTTCCAACAACTGATATTTGGCGGAATGGTTTGTATCGATATGACATTATGTGTGTATCAGCAACCAAACTGATAATTATTCCGTGCCTGCTGCAATATTAAAAAAGTCAGCGCCCAGCACGGAAAACGACTATGCGTTTTTGAATGCGTTTCACCCCCTGACATCAACTGACTTCAAACCACATAGACAGCAAAGGTTACCAACTTCAATATGCAATTTATATTCTAAACCAAATTGGGAAAACGGAAAAAACATGTTATACAGGCGACTTGCAAGTCTATCTACTGTATTACACTCTCAACATAGAAGCTAAAGGGACTATAATTCATATGTAGAAAAGAGTTATTAGAGTTATGGGTGCGAATACGTGGTTCAGGAAAGAGGACAAGGAAAGTGACGTTTAGCTCGGGTGGTTTATCACAGTTGGTTGGTTGCAGATGTAGATAAGAGGAAGGTGAAAAGGGTGGTTGCGGAAGGTAGTGCGGAGAGTGGAGGAAAGTATGGAAGCTGTGAAAGAAGAAGAGACAAGAAAGATTTTGAGGCGCGAAGTTAGGGGAGCTTATGGAGGACTGGTTGTGCGGGTGGGTCGGATTTGTGGGGGGTGCTTTAAAAGAAGGGGTGTTGCAGAGGATGTGATGAGTGATGGGGAAAAAGACAGGTAGGAGAGGCAGGTAGGAGAGATACGGGGAGCTGGAATGCAGGGGGGAAAGGAGGCGATAGTGAGAAAGAAGATGCATATTAAGGATATGGGGGAAAACGGTAGGAAGAGAATTAAGAGGTATAAGACGGCTGAAGAAGCGAAGCAAAGAAAGGGTGGGGAAGGGGGAGGAGGATGAGAAGGGGCTGAGTGAATTGAGAGAGGGAATCAACAAGGTGTATAAGATTGTGAAGCAATAAAAAAGGATGGAAGAGATGTCGAAGGGGGAAGATGATGAGGGGAAATGATGGAAAGTGAATTTCAGTGAGAGAGATAGTAAGAGGGTAGAGTTCTGGAAAGAGATTGGAGAGAATCAGAATGAGGAGAATGAGAAGGATTGGAAGGTGCAGGGCTGAGTTGGTGGAAAGGCCAGTTGAGGGGGTCAAACTGGAGGGAGTGGTTGAATAGGCAATCAGAGAAAAGAAACAAGAAGGGCGGCTGGACCCTCGGAGGCGAGTGTTGAGATGATTATTTGCGAGTGGAACATAGGGATTGACGGTTTTGTGTGATGATGGAGTTGTGTCATGGTGTGATGAGGAGGCTGCCAGAGGCTGGTGGGCAGTGGTAGTTCCAATTTTAAGGGGGTTGTGCAATGAGTGTGGTTGCATATGGGGGGGGGGGTGAAGTGGTTGGAGCATGCGATGAAAGTTGTGGAGAGGGTTCTGGAGAACAGGATTCGGAAGATAGTTGAAGTGGATGAGATGCAATTGGGTTTATGCCAGGGAAGGGACGATCTGCAGTAGTATTTATTTTGAGGAGGTTGGTTGCAACTGGAATATCGAGGCTAAAGGGAAGAAGCTATGTGTTTTGTAAGTCTAGAGAAGGCGTTGATAGAGTACCAAAGAAAGTGATGTGGAGTGGGCGATGAGGAAGTTGGAGGGGATACCAGAAACAATGGTTAGAGCAGTGTTGAGTTTGTATGAAGAGTCAAGACAATAGTGGGGTCTGATTTGTCGATGAGTTTGAAGGGTGAAGGTGGGTGTGCATCAAGGTTCTGTTACTTTCGCCCGTTAATTATGTGGGTCACGGGAGTGCAAAAGGTTTGAGAGTGAGATGTTGTACGCTGATGGCTTGGTTTTAATGTATGAGACAATGGAGGCCCGGATTGAGGGAGACGTTTTGGAATGGAAAAGAAGGCTTCTGAGGGTAAGGGTCTGGAAGGTAAACTTGGGAAGACAAAAGTATGCGGGTGAGCGGGTGGAGGGGGGATGAATAGGTAGTGATATGTAGACCCAAGTGGCGTGGGGGGGAAAGGAGCTAGGGTAAAAGCAAATTAGGTGTGGTGTGAGAAATATGGGAAATGGGTCAATGGGAGATGCACAAAGATAAATAGAGTGACCCCAAGTTTGGCAAGAAAAAAAAAGAAATGTGTGTGAGAAGCGAGAAGGGTGCGGAGGGGACGGTGGAAGAGGAGGAAAAGTTGTGTGATGAGGGGGAATCGGTGTTGAGGGGGCGGTTCCGTACCTGGGGGGACAAGGTTAGGGGGTGGTGGATGCGATGTGGCTGTGCAGTAGAGTGAGGTATGTGGTGAAAAACAAACCTGAAGTTTCGGGAAAATTTGGGGAGTGTTTTAGAAGGGAAAATATTCCATTTGAAGATGGTTGTATATAGAGTGGGTGAGGAGAGTGAGCTGTATGGAGCGAGACATGGTGTTGAGCAAAAATGAGATGGTGGTTATGCAATGAGGACAGAGAGGAGCAGAGAGAGCAATGATGAGAGCGGTATGTGGTGTGAAGTTGATGGGATTAGGATGAAGACTGCTGAGGACTTGGTGCAGATGTCGGGTTTGGAAAAGAAGCGATGACGGTTGGAGAATAGTTACGTTGTATGGGACGTTCTGAGGAAGGAGATGAGCATTTTTAAGAAGGGGCTTTTGAGTTCGATGGTGGGAGGTTTGAGGAGAAGGGGACGACTAGACAGCAATTGGCTACGAGACGGGGAGGAGGAGAGTCGGATTGTTGGGTTTGAGGATGGGGTGCATTGAATCGGGCGAAGTGGGGGTTATAAGGACCAGTTGATGCGACTTGCGGGAATCCGTGCGACCTCGTTTACGGGGGCCTGATTTAAAACTTTGGATGTACTACTTACTACTCTGCCTGTTGCTGCTGGTGCTGCTGTGCTGCTGCTGCTGCTACATACTACTACTCGATCTTGCGGTGTTAGTGTTTTAGTGTTATGAGCAATTGCCCGGGGGGGGGGGGGGGAGATAGAAGTAGAGTTATGACATTGGGAAGTGTTACGGGTAGCTTATGTGCGGCCTTGAGTCCCCCTCCCCCGGCAATTGCTTGTGTTCCGCGGTCCCATAGGGGTCATGTGGTGTACTTTTGTCCGTTACGGAACGGACGTGAACAGGAAATACAAAAAACAAAAAAATTGCAAAGTTCTTACATGTACGACCGAATTACACAGGAGCTTAGGTATGTTGTGTATTACTAAGGCTAACGGTTCAGATTGATATAAAAATATATAAAAATTTTAGTTAAGTCGGGGGAGGGGGACGAGATTGTCGATTCGCGAAATGCCCCTTTAATGAAACATGCTAAAGATTGGAGTTACTCTAGGCTATGTGGGCAAGCCAGATTATCAGGATTTCTAATAAAAAATCAAGCTATTTCTAAATAAGGCTTGGCTCACAAGAGAAGTGGGCCACCAATTTTTTAACTTATGTCTTATGCCCCGCATGGGCTTATGTCATTTTGCTGTCGTCGTATATTGGAAATTTCAAGATTCTGTTTTGGGTAATAAAAGTTTTGAAATTTGCAAACGACTTGCAGAGTAAATGTTGCAGTCTCGAACTGTTAGTTGCCCAAAACTCTAGACAGACATGATTGGGTCATCAATTGGCCCATAGAAACGTCGATAAGCTGCCCCGGTAGTAAGCTGAGGAAAGTGTTACGTCAGGACAGCGCCAGAGGGCTGTTTGAATCAATCCCATGATGCATAGCAATGTGCCTATACTACTTTACTAAACACATGTCAGTACTTGGATAACAAGTGTTCCAATGTTTAAGAACAATGACATTTCATAATAGCTCATCAATCTTGCTAAAATTCCCTAAGTACTAACGCTTTGGGGGCTAAAATGAGCATTCAAGTCAGGGTTGGTTTTTTATGGGTATGTTAAGAATAGGATGTTTATGGGATCACATGACCCTATTGAGGTGGATGAAATTTCCCAAACAACATGGTGGCATTGTGGGATTGACTCAAACACCCTCTGGGACAGCTCCAAACAAGAGACTTATTGCTGAAGAAAATTCCCACGGATTTGTTATCGTGTATCTTTTTCTTTTTAAGAATACAAGCTACCATTTTGAACTCTCCGCTGGTAAACGCTGTCGGTTCGTTGATTTACAACGTATATTGAACTTACTTCAATAGAAAGAACATGTCACTTCAAGGCACTTCAACAGGGAGATAACTGTCTAAGAGTTGCAGGTGTATATTAAAGGAGCACCGTATCAAGAATATCTACATAATATACGCTTATAAAAAAAAGTAGAACCACATATGGAGTGGTTTCATGGGGAAAACGGAATTATAATAACCATAAAAACAATAAAAGTATTTGTCTGACCATAGAGGTATTATATCTGACCAGGCTGCTATTTGAAATTCGCGCAGTGTTATATGCGATATGTATTTGTGTTATGCGATCCGGACGGCACAGGTAGCGTCAACAATCTTACGCAGAGGCTTTCAGAATGTGTATTTACTTTGGATGTAGACCTAAACGAGCCGGTCGTATCGATATACACGTTATACACTGGCGCGATTTTTAACTAGCCACATGTCAGACGGAGGTTTTAATCGTGTTGGTTATATTAATTCCGTTTTCTATGGAAACCACTCGATCTGGATCAATAATTATTTTCTAGTGTATATTGTTTTAATATTCTTGTTTACGGGTTTCCTTTAAGGCTTTTATCTCCATATAGTTTAAGGCGCCGGAATATCATTTGTGTATATATTGTGTCTTGGTATTTCGAATATTCTTGAACCATCATTTGTCAAAAAATATTTGTGTTGTTGTTGTTTAATTATGCACTTGCTCATTTCTTTGTGTTTTAAGGGCATTGCTTGACCTTAGTATCTACGGGAGTATCTAACAGATACGTTGTACGTATTGGAAGTTCGTTTGGTTTGGAGTTATTATGGTTATTAATTAGCAGCAGAACGCGTTTGTCGCAAAGAATTCTTTGATTTCTTTTCCTCCAAATGGACTTTCAATGTTACCTGTTTAAATGTTCATAGGATCGGATGTTCTTGTGTTCAGTATATTTTTACCTAATAACTGGATAATTTCTATGATATAATTCCTTATAAGTTAAATAAGGTCACATTGTTTACAAACCCTAGGGTGTTTACTGGTGGGTCCTGTCTATTTATTATTTTGTCATGTGAAAACCCATTCACGACTCAGTCAATGGCCACTCCACTACAGTGCTATGTTTAAGGGGCTATGACACGAGAGATCTGTCCGAAATTTTCTTAAAACTCGGTATGAAAAAAAAACTTCTATCGATGGTACAACAATCCGAAGAAAAAAAAAAGGGGTCACCGACGACCTCGTTTTTCATATAATATCGATTCAAAATAACTATTTGTGCCCATGTTTGATCAAAAATTTAGTACATATAAGCCTATGGAAATTTGATTTTTACGACAGACATTTTAATTTATAAAAAAAATTTGGTCGAAATTTGATGGAATTTTATAAAGTGCGCATGACATCGAAGCCTTCATTTAAGAAAGAAAAAAGATGGGGTCACCGAAACTATTTTTTCTCAATATGTAACAAATAGCATGTTTTTAGTGTTCAAAATGTGTGAGAGGAAAATTGTCTATGAAGACATTCAGAGGCGTTTCACACGCAACATGGTTACGCTGATTTGTTGTCAACGCTTCTAAGACCACAATATCCTTACTTCTAGCATAATAATAGTGAAAATGAGAAGACTTTCTGCAAACTCTGAGAAAAATGGGAGCTGAACAACAAGACAGTCAACAGAAAGTGGCCGCCACCACACTGCAAAGCTAAAATACTGTAAACGTTTATGGAACTTCGTTTGGTATTTTACTGGGCATTAGCCAACACAAAACTATAAAATCGTTGTCATTTACCGTACGGGAAATTTTTAGAGAGCAGAGGTAACGCTCTAAAGCTAAACTTAGAATATTTAGTAGATTAAAATTGTATGTCTTTCATGTTAGTCCCGTATTAGTCGTCTTGAACTTTCAATTTTTTAAGTTTTGTCTTTAATTTTTAAGTCTTGAATTTAGGAGGGGAAGAGGAGAAGAGGAGTACAGAGATGGAGGAATGGAGATTATAGCGCGAGGGTGAATACGGGTTAACTTTTTCAGATAAGAAATTTGCGGCACCGAATTCCGAACTTGGGGACATGGTATATTTATTATTGTCATTCTCAATACGCCCTCAGGGGAAACTCGGAACTTTCAAGACAGAAATTTGAAGGCGCAGGACTAAAATTTGCTAAAAATTTAGCTTCTTTTTATGTAAAAAAAATTACAAAAGGGACATCAAAGACGTATACAATTATGCTCCTACCCTCTTCTACACCAATTGGTAGGCCTCCACTTTCTTATATGTGATGAGGCCTACAGCCTTTTTCTCCATCCACACTCACCGATACCGCCGCGCAGTTTTTTAATAGCGGTTTTTACACACAGGCAGGCTTCGGGTTGCACTTCAAAATAAAGTGCATTTCATGATCCTAACACCTTATTTGTTTTAGTTACCACATATCCCACGAGAAAAAGGTTTATTTCCACAAATTAATTAGAATTAAACGTGCATTAGAAAGCACTAAAAAAATATTGGATTCTCGTTCAACCAATTTTAAAGTGCTTTTTTGTTCAAACTAAAAACAAGTACATTTTTGTCAAACCTAGATACGTTCGCAAGGCCTCGTGGGGAAAATATAAAAAAAAACATGGCTATTCACCATTATTCATCCAGGGTCCTTTAGTTTTGGGTGATATTTTCCTGAGAGGGTGTGGGGAGGTTCTTGGAATTTTTAGATTGACCGCACGTTCAGCATTTCCGCGCTTCCATGTTTAAGTTGCGAATATAGACGATTTGCACGGCGCAGCTGCCGATTTTACGCGCGAGTCCACCTCAGAACGCCACGCAAGCAAGTTGGTTGGAAAATAATCTTCTAACAGCGCCAGATCTAGTGCGCGGAGCTAAACGTGTCCTAGCCTCCTTAAAGCAATATTAGCACATTTTTGAAAGGGCGCCCCCAATTGAAAAAAATTGGAGAATTTTTACACGGTTGCATTGGTAAATGGTCGTAAACTATACCTGTGAATGTTAAGCTCGAGAATGTCTCATGTGTCACAAACTAAGGGAATTTGGTACTAGAATAATTATTATAGGGGATTTCCACCGATAAAATTAAACGGCTGCTGGAAACGGCATTCCATGTGAAATAGCCGGGAATAGCGCCATGTACGTGTCTACGCTCATCCACATAGTTTGTTTTAGTTAGTTCGGGCAAGTCAAGTTAGAGGTTATTTCTCGAGGTGGCAATTTCATCATGGACGGACTTAAACGTAGCATTTCCAGTTCTGCCGTAAAGTCCAATCTGGGATCCCAACTTCTAATTACAAAATCGCTTATTTTGTGATAAATACGCATTTTAGCAATCTCTCGCGCGTTCGAGGTCTATACCAACGTAAACTTGTGCTGCAAAAAAAAATGTCAAATTTTTGAAAATTGGGCGCTCTTCAAAAAATGGTGCCAATATTGTTTATGACAGGCAATTATATGGCAAGTTTTGAGTTTCCGAGATGCTAAAATCGATGGGAAGGTCATTCTGAGTGTCAGAAAAGAAGACAAAGAAAATGTTATACTTTGAAAGCTAATGAAAGCTAAGGATTTGACACAATTCAATGAGCTTGCTCCTTCATGGATCCAAATCTGTGAACCACCATATCGTACACCCAATAATGGACTTCTCTAAAGATGCAACTCAACTTTCAACTGACCTCCCAAATACTGTAACTCTTGATCCTACCACCTTGAATGTACATATTACAGGGCATAGGAAGCCGAAGACTGGGTGGATGATATGGCTGGCAGAGGATTCCGTCTGGTAACCATGTTTCCCATATTCCTACACCTAACCACTCCATCATACCACCAATTTCCTGCATGGTGATAAGGACCGTTGACCAAATACCTCATTTGCATTATAGTACCATGATTCAATACACAAGAGTGAAGTAAGCTACCCTGTGGATGTCTTCACCTGAACTCACACAAGAAGGAAA
>JAMKCH010044841.1:0-12056 GCA_023653785.1 Ophioderma brevispina | reverse complement strand
TTACCTCCGTCAATATTTGGCAATAACAATAGCATTTTTCAAATCTCGCGGGAACAAAAAGCCAGTCTCGAGGATAGATATACATTCTATCAATTCCATCATGGCTGGTGTCAGTCATGTAACGGGGCAGCAGTGCAAAATTTTTTAATAAGATTGTGTACTTTTTGTCTACTCTGGTACCTAAATCATTCCGCAAGAATATTACAAGTAACAATAGCAAAGAATGGTTGCAGTATATGGGCCACGAAAACCTGAGAGTGTGTTTGTAGAAATTCAATGTAATTGTGCTATTTGTATTCACGTGCATGATACACAAACTGTATAGATTACGCGTGCACGATGTTGTCGCCGTGGGTACCATGCATGGCGCCAGGGATCGCGATTAGCTTGTTTAGCATAGCAGTTTGCTACACCTTTTCTGCCATTGCCTATGCAATTTTAAGATGTGTAACAATTTTCCCCATACGTTTGTACTATCAATATGATTAAAGCAAGAGCTGTTGCAAAAAATTGCTACCACAAATAAAAATCCTAGCGCCGACTGCGCTGAATGGCGCTATCCAATGTCGAACAGATCGTATTACAGCCCAACGTTACTAATATTTGACGGAAGTTGTTTAATCGTGAACAGGAATTTGGATGGTGGCCCTGCTAAAGTTATTTTCTTTTGGATGGCAATGGTGATAATGTTATGATATACTGTGCATCTTATGCAGATACCAAAATGTGGCAAATTTTCACCATGGCTACTATAGTTAATTGGGTTAAAAGTTTACACAAGGGCGAGGAGTGCTAATGTTACCATTCATTTCGCATGGTAATCCGTCCTTGACATGTCACATTAGCAGTATTGTGATGTTTGGTTTACAGAATTGGTAATAATACCTTAATGATTTTAACATGGTAAAACCTTGCTGCTAATTGTCGTATTAACAAGCATAGTAGACCAATCTGCAATAACTTGTTCTAATTTAAAAATGTTAACACATTTACTATAACTCCACTGGGATTCTCAAAACGAATATTGTATCGTGGAAATAAGTAAACGGAAAAAGTTATATTTTTTTCACCTTAATTGAAGTAGGGGTGCTATGGAAAAGTAAACTAGTTTTAACATTGCACCTTACATAGAATTTATTTTGCCCCCCTTGTGGTAGGTTCTGGTCCCATTATTTGCTTTCTGTCATATGTTTCCTTAGATAATAAATACCTTTGAAATAAGTTAATCCTCAAAAATTTGTCTAACAAACGGTAGAAACCTCATTTTCCAGAGACACAGCCTTTCTCATGCATGAAGTGATTGTCGTCGCAATTTTTCTTCAAAATTTTTAATTTCTAATCTTTTAAGTTTTTTTCACATTATGTCATCGCATACATAGATCTCAAAAAAAAAGTTGTGTTTGAAGGAAAAAAGGGGAAATATCGTACATTTACCAAAGTGATTTGAGATCGACATAGTTGAGGTAGGTAACAGGAAAGGTTATTCCATGTGTTTTGATAACTTCACACTCTTTAAGTGACAAGTCATGTTAAAGACATAATGTGGAGTATGCTTAGCAGAACTAGATCTCCTAGACCAGTCCAAACACCTTGAGTACTGGCATGAGTGGATCTGAAATCATATCATCTGCCAAAGCATTACACAGATCTGATCGACTATCGTAGCGCTAGAGGATGTCCAGAAGAATGCCAGAACTTGTAAATTACCAGTGAACAAATTCCTCAAGTGGACCCTGACCATGAAAGCCAACCAAGCAAATGCAAGTCTCATGCCAAGAATAGGTTTGTCCCGCAACGGCAGAATCAAAAAGCGCAAGGGACACCAAATTCCATATGTGGCGTACGATCCCTGGCCTAGAACATATACGGACAAGCAGATCCATAGTTAACCCATTGGGTTCCTGTGGGAAGCGATCTATAACGACCTGAAGTACATAATATCAGAGACAAGGTATGCACAAAGCTGACGGGAATGCTTCAAACAACCACTGCAAATTCAATTGAGTTGGCTATGAAGGCTATGTCTATACAATAACGCTATTGTACCCAAACTAACGAGGATTTCACCATCTATAAGTCCCATTTCGTGACGCCGAAAGTCTGGAACTATTACTGCATTGCACACTTGCAAAAATTCCCCAAATACCTGAAGCAACTGGGCAGGTATAAGAAAGAAATCCCGATTCACTACACACCTCCTGTACAGGAGCATGAACCCTATGGCCTGCAACTGAAAGGCTAACCACATCATCAAATGTATGCAAGTAACTAAGTACCAACTACTAAACAAGTACTCTAATACATATACACTCGACAGAAATGCATGGAAAGTAAAAGAGAAAGAGCCAGATGAATGGTATAAGAAATTCGAACCAGAGAAGACGGCTTAATTCTAAATGAAATGCAACTAGAGTCAGACGGGATAGAGCCGGTCTGGTACCAAGATAACCAAACGCTGATCAAAGACAATTAGTCATCAACCACAAATTTAGGAATGCCTCACCGGACTAGTCTATCTAGAAAGATGGGTTTTGCCCATGGGTATGGGGTGTGGTCTGTGGTGTGAGGTGGTGGTCCGTTGGGTAAGTTTCGGGGTAAGGTGGGGTTAGGATGGGGTGTGGGTCCTGGTAAGGGGTGTGGTTGTCCTGGGTTAGGGGTTGGTGGTCCGGGGGTATTGTGGGGTTTGGTTGGGTATGGGGTGTGGTCTGCTTGTTGTCAAGGTGTGGATGGAGGAGTGGTCCGGGGTATGGGAGTGTGGTTTGGGGGGTATGGGGTGTGGTCTGGGTATGGAGATGTGTCATAGGGGTGTGGTCGCGGGTATTGCATAGGGCTGACACTTGTGAGGGTGTGTTTGTGTCCAGTGTGATGGGTGTGGTCTGGGGATATGGGGTGTGGTCTTGGAAGTGTGGGTGGTGCCCAGGGTATGGGTTAGGGGTCTGTGAGGGTTTTTTGTGGGTCCGTGGGTATGGGGTGTGGTCCAGGGGTATTGAGTGTGGTCTGGGGTATTGGAGGATGTGGGTTGGGTATGGGGTTGTGGTCTTGGCAACATGACGTTCGTACTGTCCTAGTCATAGAGCAATGGAATGCCAACAAACAGTGTGAAACCAGAAGTGGTACTATTTGACATCACTTGGATTCTATGGTATCGAGAACCATTACAAACATCGGACGACCTTTTTGGGACCCCGTCCCTATTTTTTCAAAAATTTGATGGGCACCCAAAATTTATGCTTTTTAACCAGGTTTTGAGGCTTTTTTTCAGCAAAAAACTGGGCCTATAGAATTTTTGGAGGGAAAAATGGAACCCATTGGTCTAAGGCGATCCCATGAAAAAAATGACCCACTTGAGTGATACCTCACCATATACCTTTCATGTAAAATCCCCAACACGCCCTAACTAAACATTGTTTACTGGGTTTTTTTTCCTCCACCACCAGGTGTTGAGGGCTTATGTGATCAAGCAGATGGATAAGATGCTGGGGTGGATGCTTGTTTGGCGGCCCAACAAAATTTTATTAACCCCTCGTCTCTACCTGAGCCATTTTTTGTAACAAAAACCCCTTTTTTTTTGATTTTCGTTACTGAACATCCGATTCTGTAAAGTTGGTACCACAGGGTAGCTTAGGAGTTTCTTCTTTCCATTGGTTATAAAAATAAGTTACAACATCCCCATATGATTGTCACTATGACTGTGCATGTGTGAAGGAAAACTGAAAAATTACTGAATTAGGGGGAAAATTATATTTTGCAATTTTAGCGACTCAAAAACATTATGATAGCACTAAAATGCTCTCATTATGTAAAACTGTACAGGTCCATCAAGTAGAGCCAAAAAAAACCGCATGAAAATCGGATATCCTAACATTTTTTGCGAAAAAATTGATTGACAATTGTGCTAAACTGCGAACCTTATGACATCATTGTGACGTAATGCTAGGCACTTTGGTACTCATTTGGTATCAATGGAAAGAGGAGGACCATAGCGACTATTGGTACAAAATTCAAGTGCCGTGATGTTTGTGTGTTGTGCTAGGCATGTGGTACTTCCTCTCACGAAGGGGGGGGGGTGATGCCAACCCCCCCCCCCTCCCCCCCCATCCAATCACTTTGGGATCACCCGTGTATTCCCATACCCCGGTGGATGTTGTTTTTTGGATGAAAAGGAAGCGGAAACTGTTAATTTTCAATTACATTAAATAATCGGCACCAAAAAAGGAGGTTTTGAGCAAGCCGGGAAAAAAAACCGAGGGGACCCCCCCCCTTTGGTTAGACGAAGGGTTAATCCATTCTACAGACTTAACCTGTGACTCAATGAAACTTCTACGTGGAGCAGTGGGTAGTAGTTAGAAACATGATTGAGCGTCATGTGCGGTTTATTATTTTTTGACAGGTTATGAATATTACATGAGCCTATTTGCATATTTTTAATATTTAAAAAAACTAATCCACTCGCCAGACTAAAACGATTACCGTGTTGTTCATAATAAACGCCCCTGCTCAATCAAATGCCCCCTCTACGATTTTTAGAGAAAACAATTCAAGAAAATGAGTTAAGCTACCTAAATCACATGATTTAATGGGCCGGGGGGGGACGTAGTAATCTGTATAATAATCGCTGTTGTCATCAATGCTCATGCTTATGATCACGTCACTAATGTAAACTTGACCGCCCACCAAGCCCATTATAACTTAAATCTTACAGCACGAAAAAAAAAAACCCGGGGCGTTTTTAGGAACAATACGGAGTCTGTGAACTTCTAACAGGGCATGGTGACTAGAACATAATGAGGTCATAAGCTGTATACGTTTGGACAGGTTATGAATTTTAGTAATGAGCTCATTGCAATATTTTCAATAGAAACATGATTAAACCACAGTTGTGGGGCCCAATCCCTTAATTATGCACCACAATTCTTGGTTGGAGGAAGATAAAGTTCCTTTGATGAAACATATTGTTAATATGTTTCCTTTTTACAGGTGAATCATGTGAGGGTGAAATTCTTTTCCCAACCCTTACGATCCTATGACAGCGAAGAATGAGCAGTATAAAAATTTGTGACCTTTGACCTGCCTTGAGAATGGAACAATATGATCGGATCACCACACTTGGAAGTGGCACAGGTGGAGCAGTTTATTTGGTCCGGCATAAGCAAAACAAAAAGTAGGTACCAGTTGCGGTGGAAATTTCCACAGAGACAGGCTTGGCGTAGGCCGAGTAAAGTAAAAAGGCTGCTGAGTGATTGAGTAGAGTTGAAAAAGATAAAGAGAACAAAAGATAGGGAGAGAGGAAAAAAGAAACAGAAGTAGATGTTTTGTGTGAAAAGAATATTGAGGGCCCATGAGCAATAACAATGCTTTGCACTTGGCCAACAGTAGATCCTTGTAGCAAGGAATTTCAAACTGTAAATGTGTGCAGTTTTTTTTTTGTGTGAAGCATGCCAAAATAGGCCTTTCGGCCTTTCGGAACTAGATAGAAAGTGTTACATATATTTTGAAGCCTGGGTTGTTGAAACACCCAAATTGGGTTCCAAAAGGTGGCAGAGCCTCTAAGAGGAGGACACGGCTTGTAAATACTCCTTGAAGCAAAAACAGGCAGATATCCATCAAATTGTTTATGCTTTCATTTTTTACTGGGACTGCTTGTTTTGGTTGTGTTTATTTTTAATTAAATATTAGGCCCTATTTATTATCATTGTCATATTGACTTCATAAGTTATGTTTTAATGGCTGATTGGACAACCCAGTATGCCTCTGCTTATTATGTGTGTGTATTGCAAAAAGTAGAATAGAATATTTTTTAACAAAATTTTCAAATCTGTTGAGTAGGCTTGTGAGGCCTGTCTTAGAATCACTCACCTTTTCTGGTCCTTTGTGTTCTTATCAGACTCCTGCGCTCTGAGAAAATACAATTAGTGAAAAAAAGGAAAACAAGACAAAGGATGCAGTTTCTCATAAGAAGCAACAAGGTAAGGTATGATAGGACCTTCAGTTCAAGTACATTCATAAGCTTAATTTCGCACAAGAAGTAGCAAATAATGAATCCACTTGAGTTGTTTATTATTAAAAAACAACAAAACATTAAAAAAAGCAAAAAACTTTAAAAAAAGAGAGAGAGGGGCGAGGGGGAGGGGAGGAGGTGGGGGGTAGGGGTGAATTTTCACCAAGTGCAACACTACTTCCAAATAGAGGGTTGACAAAACGAAAAAAAAAGGGGGGGGGGGGGAATTAAAGGGGGGGGGGGACCGTAACCAGCACTGAAAGAAATATTAAAGAATTCCTTTAATCTGCTGTTATAATGAAAAATTGTTCTTTGTTACTAAAGTTTATATAATGTTGCTTACAGTACCACATATATGAGTTTTATGAGATGTTACATCTTGAGTAATGAATAGATTTGCTTAGAGAAAATTAAAAATCACATTTCTCAAAAGCAGTATGATAGCAGAAATTAAAGAAATTCTTATATTCTTCAGTGCTGAGTTACGTCCTTGTGATTCTCAACCTTCGAAATAGTACTTGTAACATTGATTATGGCAAATGCTTTGAGGGAGGGAGCTGAATTTTCACCAAGTGCTTAATGCTACTACTTACAAAATAAGACTCCATAAATTGATATGGAGAATGCTTTGTGTTTCCACAGGTTGCTTTGTCATTGAAAGTATTTTTCAATCATTTCTTGTTTCCTTTCTATTAGATATTAGCAGAGCTGAGCATACCCACATTGTGACCTACTATGAATCCTTCTGTGAGGAGTCCTTCTGACTTTGTCTTCTTATGCATTGTTCAGGTAAGTGTGCCCAAAGGAAAGTTAAAGGTCCATGGCCGATCGCTAATAAGCCTCGTCCCTAGGGACCCCATATTTTGCCGAAAGTGGCCACATTTGGTATCAAAGAAGAAAGCTACTTGATATTTTTCTCATGTTACCCTGTGAATGAAATCTTAGGGCTTGGGATGTAATTAGCCAGTTTGGATGCATCCCTTGATGAGCCCCAAAAAATATGCTCCATTTTGGTCGACCAATTCTAATTTTGACATAGTACTCTATGGGGATTACAAAATCATGTTTGTAGCTCTCAACATCAAAAATGGGTTGAAAGATCAGCGTGAAACTTTAAAGATGGGGTTGTGGGGGTAACGGCCATCTATCAGATGAAAAAAATTATAGAAGTCTTTAATTCGGGCCATCCCCCTTTAAAAGGGGGAGTAGTTCCTAATTACCTGCCATCTTGTTTGCATTGGCAATGACTCTGTAACATTTGATTTACCATGTAGCATTTCCTAGCTATGTGAAGTTTGTCGGTTGAAATTGACAATGCTTGCATTGGAACTGTGACACATTTTAATTAGTACACGCTAGGGATGCTACACAATGATTAAAGAGTGCCCCCCAAAAAAAAAAATTACCCTAAAAGTGCCCCCAATTTCAGGTTCTTTAAAAAAACATTTATGCAAAATTATTATATATATTTACAACGGCATTGTTTATAGCTTTTCAAAAACAGCAAAACCCTTATTTGAATTGGGTCCCCAAAATATGAGTTGTTCATAATTGAATGAAAATCGGGTTCTTTTGCTTGTAACTTGTCCCACACAAGCCCACAGAATTTGTGAGTGCAAGGTGGGATTTTCTTTGTTTTGGAGCATAAAAACATTGTCCTTCAGAACTCTTCTCGTTACCTAAAATATGGTCATAAATTTTAAGGCATGCTTAAGCCTTTTTCAAAGGGTGTATTGAGTCCATCCCACAATGCACATTTTTTGGAAAATTTCACCTCAATAAGGTCATGTGATCCCACCAAAATTCTATCCTTAACTGAACACATAAGAACCATGACGTTTATACTCATTTTAGTCCACAAAGTGCTAGTACTTGGGTAAATTTCAGCATTTACTTGCTTGTGCTTTGGTAAATGTCATGTGGTTCTTGAACTTCTTAGACATTTTTTATCCCTAAATACTGACACATTTTTGTATAGTACAATATAGGCACATTGCAATGCATTATGGAATTGGTTTAAACATCCCATGAGACTTTCTTTTATGTTTGAAGGATTACTGTGATGGAGGAAGCTTGGAAGAAAAGATTGACATTGCTCGTGGAAAAGGGAAGACATTTGAGGAAGGACAGATCATGCAGTGGTTTATACAGATGGTAATGGCTGTCCATTATATTCACAGCAAGAAAATACTACACAGGTGAGATTGGGCTGTCACCACTGATGATTTAAAAGAAGGGTTTTAGTGAATTAACATGTTAACTCATATATTGTAAATAGCCTGAAATAGTGATTTGACAGGTGAATACCTACCAATGTAGCTGTTTGCTACACATTTGCACCATGTCAATTTAAACAACTTATATTTCTTAACTTATCTCACACTAATTCTTATAACCTACCCTAGACTACTTTGAAGTCCTTATAATTTGATGTTTTATCACTTGGGTTTATCTACGTTCAGTAGACACTGTTTAAGTATGAAACATTTCAAATGAATAATCCACTGATATTGTGTAAAGAATCCTTTGGGATATGGTATAAATAATGCTGAATGTAAGGACTAGTAACATACGTAACTTTCATTAAATATTGAACCATTTAAGAACTGTATTAAACTCCCATTCAATCATATACCAAGCAGATAAACAGCTTACTAATTACTCAACAGATTCATGAATAATTTTGGCCCCTATTATCATTTTTAATGACCCCCACATTGGTAGCAAAATCTGCACTAGAACAAATTTTAGTAGTCCAAAATTTAACCTCTAAAAATAGTTTGAGTTTTACGTGTGGTTAGCTGTGTAGTTACTAATAGAAACCACAAAACCACAACTAGCCTGTAACTAGGTCAGAATGGTACCACAGCCCGGGCAGCCTCTTTTATCTTAACAATGGATAGAATGTTTGAATAATGTATCAGAAAGAGCTCCATTGTAAAAACAGACAATATTGGACTACAAAGGAGTCTAAAAACCTACCTTAACCTATCTTCTCCAACCCACTTCATGTGCCCCACCCACTATCCTGTCCTAAAGACAGTCCGCTCCCCTCAAAACTCTCCACAAAATGACCATGAGAGCTTTTTTATTAACGGCCCACCCTTATTTGAAAAGTCAGTCCCTGGTGTCAGACACCACACCTTTTTTGCCCTCAAAGGATAAAAACTTGTAAATTAAATAATACTTAAGTACTCTCATACTGTGTTTCCCACCCCTGCAGCAAATGATATATGAGGAGGGTTCTGTAGAATGTTTTAAAATATTTCCTATTGTGTTATCAAAATCCTGTGAGATTGCATGGTAAATCATATATATAGCTTTATAGTTAGAATTTGAGTCTCAGACACTCAAGCCATGTTACATATTGGAGATAATTGTCCAGCAAAAGCATGGCTCCACAGGCGAGTAAATTTGAAATAAGCATGCTATATAGCCGGAGACAAAACGAGACAACTTTATTGCATGTATTCCATTTCTTCCAATCCACATGGTGTGGACATGATAATTTGTCTGTCTTTATACTTGAGAATGTGTTGATTGTTTTAGCTCAACTGCACTTACCTATTCAAGGCAAACATAGCTTCTGTAATTAGTCACTAAGTTCTGCCTATAATACTTTTTATGTGATACAGCATGAAGTGGTCACCGTAGTGATGGGACATTGACATGTTGCTTGAGAGAAATGCATGCAATTCCAGTGAAGGATGCACTTTAATGCACTTGTCAATTACAATCCAGCCCTGGGTTCCCAGGACATAGCGGGTATATGCCGAGCAGAGAATATGAGAAAGAAGATATGGTTCAACTGTTACTTCAAACGATAGACTGTTCATCCGCCTATTCCTACTAATAGCCATTAAATCCCGATTGATTAGATCAAAGACTTGCGCTTCTTGCTATAGAACATTACATACACCTGTCACCCCCCCATTAATCCCAGAACTATTCCATTACCCGTTTCACTGCCCTATAACTACAACGTCTTTCAACTTTTGGTCGTGACCATACAGCGAAACGTACTCTATCTGCATCACTTACATACAATGTTACCACAAATTTCAAAGCATTTAGGCCCTTTTGACACTGTTCTGACTCAACCGTATGGTTGAGTTTGTAGTCACAAAATTCATTTTATCTAATCATACATCCATCATCATCGTCATTTCAACAGGAACTAACCGCATATGTTTTAAATTAGTCTAAAATACACATTCTTTATTTTGACCTCAAAAATAAATCACGGGGCGAAATTTTTCTGTTATCGTGCTTCTAAAGTCTGTTTTCCTCAAGTTGTTTCGCCAGCTAAAATAATAATTACCACGATCAAACCAACGTGGGTCTGACCCAGCATGAGAATTTTAGCTGTAATCTTAATAAACTTTTTTAGTATAGCCGTGTGTCCATTACTTCCTTTTCTAGAAACTTTTCCTGACTGGCCAAATTGAGTCGGATGAACAGATTACTTCAAAGGTGCAATCTAGCGGCCCTGGACGTACCCAAACACTGACTGTCGAATTAGAGTCAATCCTGCCGGGTAATCGGATTTCAAAATCGAGCCATCTCCTTCTTTCTCATCTTCTCTGATGCCGGGATATAGCTGGGCATGTACAAAAAAGTATTGCCCCGCAAGCCGGGATGTTAGCCGGGACTTGGCTGGGAATGTATGTTAGCTTGTCCCCAGACCTGCCGGGACAATCATTGATGATAGCTGGGACTTACCCCGGGAGGTACAAAACACAGGGACTTTAACACATGTGTCACACCATATAAATCCAGGCTATCAGTAAGCAGTACGCCCGTCAATCGTAGGATACATCCCTGCCACCCTTCCCTGTTTTTATAAGGAGTCACCATTTTGACTTTCAAAACTGCAAAAATAGGGATATCCCTATTTCTGAAATTTCAGACAAATCTCTAAATGCTTGCCAGAAAAGCCCTAAAATATTTTAGGGGCTTCTGAAGCAATTCCTGCAGCTTCAGAAACACTAAAATTCAGTAACATCAGGGCTGTGTAATCCACTAGAGGCCTTAAGTGGACCACAAATAAACACCAGCCATAAGGGCTTAGTGATGAGGTTGTTACTGAACATGCATGTTCTGATTTTTGGGTTCTTAATGTTGGCAGGTATGAGTATATCACCCTTTTATATAGCTACCATTGCAGCCCGATCTCTTCCATGTCGTTGAAAGGAAGCATTACAAGCTAGCACACCACGCCGTCGCGAGATATCAATTAATCCGAGGATCGATATTTGCAACGAAAATCGCAGAAAAACATCAAAAATCAATTACTAGAGTTAGTCTGATTTCATTTACTTCATAAAATCACCGTAGGTAGTGAAAGTAGGCCATTTGATATTCTTGCTAAGCCCGATATTGTATTTCATTGCATAAACGCGGGCATTTTAATATGAAAATGAAATATTGAATCGCTTGGAAACAAATAAATTGCTCATCAAATACATTCTGTTAGCTCAAAAATACGTCTCGAACTGCCGCATGTTCCGATATAAATAAAAATTAAATGTAATCGCGATTTCCGAACTGAATTGGCAGTGTTATTCCAATTCAAATTTCCATTGTATTGGCGATCATTGCAAGTTTTTTCAAAACCGAAGCACCGTTCAGCCAAGCGTAAGGCCATGTCCAGGCTGCCTTCGTAATGTCAGCTCAATTTACCGCAAAGTGCGCCGAGCTGAGGTCCACGGCCCTGGGGTCTAAATTTAGGAACAGGGGGAAATGAAGATTGCTCAATAAACTAAAAAGTATAACAAATCTAATTGCAATCAGTGAACAAGGATACCTCATCAGGTAACGCTCGACGCAGGTATGCCGATCTCATGCGTATAGGCGTGTGTCCGAGCCCTGTGAGAGTCAGCTATCTTGTAATTCCCTGGACAAGAAATTAACCGATTATGCAGGCGTCACTTTGAAGGGTGGACCCACCCTCCTTACGGGTCGCCAAATATCGACGCGCAGAATCGCGTCGATAGCTTCAGGTCAATAATTGTTGTTATAGTGAGTCACTGGCGGGCTTTTATTTTAGTTTGGGGAA
>JAMKCH010044840.1:0-14714 GCA_023653785.1 Ophioderma brevispina | reverse complement strand
ACTAATTTCCTTTATTAATTATAGTAGGAATTTTTATTCCTTCCGTTCATTAAAGTTTTATGGGGCGTGTCGACGATTCGCCATTCGTTCTGAGAGGGTTGTATACTTTACCCACTCGTATAATAGAAATTCCAAGTCACGATACCGGATAAGATTAAGGCCATACTTAAAAAAATGTCCCTTTTCCTCACTAAGAATATTACAAAGCCATGCACTGAATAAATTCCAACATAAACTTTCAACAACTCTAAGCATCAACAAAAAAATTATACCAGTATTAATTATTACCAACTCCCAAAGTTCTTTTACGTCAAGTAGGAATACTAAAATCTGACACGTTTACATTTATCATCTTGTTCCCGAAATAATTTGACAGTTTGGTTCAATCATTTTAAGATCGTTTAAGTTTATTCGTCACCATCACAAATCAATATGCACTTGGCATAATCCTCCTTCACTTCACCCACCTCGATGTTCTTTTGACACTTCATCCGTTCTTTGATTGACGGCAAACAAAGGAATCGATAGCGTGTCTCAGACTTTACGACAATCTATTCAATATAATCTGTTATGAAGCCTTGACATATTCGATACAAAAAAGTTCATGTAAATGGGTTAAAGCATCATATGCTGTTGACAAAGTTGGAATGGCAGTTGTAGTTTTTTATCTGAACACATCCCCCTCCAAATGCCTTCTTACCGTCGACAATATGCGTTACTGACAGGACTCAAAACAAACTATAGGCCTAATTAGAATATATTTAGCAATTATAGTTTGCGGGACAACATATATTGCCACAACGTTGGCCTGCCGGACCACAAAACGGACGCAGTTCCCCTTTCCCCCCCACCATTTTCCCACCTTCGCCCCGACGTTGGCTTACCCACCATAAAACGCCCATTCACCACACAATTTCCCCAACTCACCGCGCCAACGTTGGCCTGCCGACAAAAACACCATTTCCCCCACATTTTTCCCAACTCTCCGTCCTCCCCTTCTTCTCTCTCTCCCTCGATCCCACATGTGGCTTGTCGACCATCCAACGACCATTTCCCACCGTTTTTCCCAACGTCCGGCTTGATGTTTGTTTGCCGACCATCAAACGACCATTTCCCCCACAGTTTTCCCCCCCAACGTCGGCTTGACGTTGGTTGGCCGACCATCTAACGACCATTCCCCACCGTTTTTCCCAACGTCGGGCTGACGTTGGTTTGCTGACCATTCAAACGCCCATTTTCCCCACGTTTTTTTTTTCCCACGTCAGCTTGTACGTTGGTTTGGCCGCCATCTAGCCGACCAATTTCCCCACCGTTTCCCAACGTCGGGCTGATGTGCGTTGGTTGGCCGACCGCGACCGTGACGCCGTCGGCCCGACGTCAGTTTGCTACTGGTAAGACTAAGAAGCGACCACTACCACCAGAAAGCACTGAAACCCAAGAAGACTTACAGAAACTACTCAAAAAGCTACACACAATACACCCAAGAAGAAGAAACCGCCAGCCAAGAAGACAGTAACGCACCGACGAAGAAAGGCGCGAAGCCAAAGAAAGCAGCAGCGAAGAAGTAAATTGCTTCAATCAAACGGCTCTTTTCAGATGCCACCAATCTTCCAAAAAGAGACTATTTCCCAAGTGTCTTAAGTAGTGTTCACTCCCTCTCTATATTTGACCGATCCCACAGGTTGTTTTCAATAAATAATTATTTCTCAATTAATTCGAAGTTAATGATTACTTGGTAATATAAGGGATAAGTATAATACACGCCTAATATGATTGAGTAGTAGTTAGTAGTAGTAGTAGTTAGTAGTATTATAAGTCTATATAAGGTATAGAGAAAAAATCGGCATTTTTTAGAGTATCGTCGCCAAGGATGTCGCTGGCAATCATGAGGGGAGGCATAATTATGCAATCAATATTATACGTTATGGTCTGCTTCGTTCCTTTTCTTCTCGTCATTCTTTCTGCACTAAGCTGTGGATATATTGAATGCGCACTCCTCCTCCATGGAGTTAGATCACTTATTTCTTGTTATCTAGTTATATTTAAGTTCATTTTTCTTTACTCACATCATCTTATCTGTCTAGGAATACCATAATAGAGAGGAAAGAAAGGACGATTACACATTTGGCATTCTGCAATAAGGACCATCGACACAACATATTCCCCCCATTATTAATTATAATATGGACTGTCATCACAACAGAAACGTTATTTCAAGACATGTGAAATCATTAAAAAATGATCGATTACGCGTGTCAAAGACTTAGTGAGAAACTAAAGAAGAACCGGCGATATACGTGTGCGTTTAAAGATGATTACCTAAATCTAGTCTAAAATGTGGCACCCCATATTGTAAGTTCCCGTTATGAAAACTTGACAAAGAACCCTCTGAAAGGCTGTAGTTCCCTGCGATGTGGTCTGTAAAAAAAACCACATTTGCCGCTTCTCCCATATTAATCAATGCACAAATCCACACCTTTCATTTAAATCAAGTTACTTTCTAAGTCACAAATAGTCGCAAAGATATCGCCTAAAACACGTTGGCGGCATTGTTTTGGTTTGTTTTTAAAAAAGGAGTGTTAGTATCCCAAAATTTTGCCGGGTTTTCTGCCTACCTAATGTGAATTTGCACCGCAGCGCTCAACTGTGACTATTTCTGTTACATGTATATTTTAACTTACACACGATTAAGTCATTTCTACATTAATTTATCAGTTACTAATCATGTTAACCACATTCGATCTCTCTGTTGGAATTTTAGCGGGCTCTGAAAGAGCCGTTTGGTGAAAGCCCTGCTTTACTTGGCCTGGGCGGTTTTCTGGGGAGCAGCAACCGCCGGTGTTTGGGTACACGCACCTGTGCAAATGGTGACACCACTGAGGAGTTTGTTCAACTCTTCGGCATTGCGGATGGCGAGTTGCAAGTGGCGAGGATCGATTGATCCTGGTTTCTTGTGCTCTCGAGCAGCGTTTGCCGGCCAACTCAAGAGTTCAGCAGTAGACTATCCATGCACGGCGGCCAGATACGGGTTGCCCAGCACCAAACGCGTTCGGATAGTTGCCTTTGCGCCAAGAAACGATGCACCACGACGACGGGGGGAAATTGCAACCCAGCTCTTGCGGATCGCTCTTGGCCTTAGCTCTTGCCCTTTCCTCCTTTACCACGTCCGGACATGATTAATTCTAGGTATTACGGTTAGAAGATCAAAATTCGCTGAGTGAATGTTTTGTTAAGCATGACAATCTCCTTATAACCCTCACGCCTAGGATCCTGGCGTATTACAATTGCTATGCCGGACCATCACGCACAGTGCCTTGTCCTATCGACCGTGAAAGTATTGTTCGACGACCGTCCGCGCTACTTGCTCAGGATCCCTAATTTGCATAAAAGGCCGTATAAATATCTACAAAACGGTCCGGCTAACTCGTCACTTTGACTTTGACACACTAAACTAGTATCTCCAACTATCTATATATAAACCGTCGAGAATGGCTCCTAAAGCAAGTGGTAAAGGTGCGAAAAAGGCAGGTATGGCCAAGTTTCGACCAGCTTGGAGTAGGAAAGAAGCGCAGACGCCGAAAGTAAAGCTACGGCATCTACAGTTATAAGGTGCTGAAGCAGGTGCATCCCCCCCGACACTGGTTATAGTCAAGCCTTGCTATGAGCATCATGACATTTTCGTTCACGATATCTTCAGCGTATTGGCGGCGAAGCAATCGCGCCTGTCCGCTACAACAAGCAATCAACTATCAGTAGAAGCCGTGAGGTACAGACTGATGTTCGTCTGATTCTTCCAGGTGAGCTTGCCAAGCACGGCCGTGAGTGAAGGTACAAGCTGGACAAGTACACTACTTCGCAGTAATTAGCTAATGGTGCTGTATAACAACTGCTCTTTTCCATCCACCCTATCTCCCAAAAAGAGATGATGAGCAATGTCTTATCCCCAGAAAAACAAAGAAAACTAATCAAGAAACAAAGCATCAAAACAATCAAATTTCATTCACTACAAAAGCAAAATACAATCACTAGCAAAATCCCAATAATACGATAATAATGCAGATGAAACTTATCTGATCTGAATATTGTAATAATAGTGTGTTATCACTGCAAGTGACAACTTGAACCATAGAGTATTGTAAACATAAAAACCTATATGTCAACACGTGCGAGCTAAGCTAGGTAGAGAATTAAATGACGCCCAAAGCTCTTAATATAAAGCACAACCCCGTGCCTCACCATTTATAAGGAAAAGGAGAAAGCAACAACAATTATGATACTAATAAAGATGGGATGGACCAAATCTCAAATGAAGTTCGACCTGTCAGTGTATTAACAGGATGGCATACTTTTGTTTGTTTTCAATTTGAGCGAGCCCGTGTACAAAATTAGATTTTATCCGTTGACTTACGTGACGGTAATTGCGAGAGAAAAATGAATACATAATTCGCATTTCGTGTTTAACTTTGCTTACTATTTGTTTTTGGTCGATTTGTTAAGTGTAAAGAAACTTGGCGTAGCACATAAACAAACTCTGTACTTATTGAACTTTACGCTAACGCTGACCTCACCGTTGAGCGTACTGATTGTCATTCGGGCAGAAAGTCGTTGCTATAAACGCCCTCATCGACGTGTAACGAATTTCTCAGAGGTCGCAAAGGGTGGGTATATTGTACTGTCGGTTGGGAGTTCCGATCATTTACTATCGTCAATCGCTAATCGAAGAGAGAGTAATTATGTCTGGACGTGGCAAAGGTGGTAAAGGTCTTGGAAAAGGAGGCGCTAAGCGTCACCCGCCAGTTTTGCCGTGATATATCCAAGTATAACCAAACCAGCTATCCTTTCTTTTCCCGTTTAGCTCGTACGTGGTGGTGTAAAGCGAATCTCTGGTCATCATCTACGAAGAGACCGTGTGTCTTAAGGTTTTTTTTGTGAGAACGGCATCCGTGATGCTGTCACATACTACGAGCACGCTAAGAGGAAAAACGTAACTCTGCCATGGAACGTCGTATACTCGCTTAAACGTCAGGTCGCACTCGGTAAACGGCTTTGTGGTTTAGCTGCGTTCAAATTTGCGTCACATATAAAGGGCACTTTTCAGAGCCACCACACTTCCAAAGAGAAAAGGATGATAAAAACCTAAAAAAAGTAAAACAACCCACAAAAAAAAAAACAAACACCACCGAAACAAAAAAAAAAAAAAAAAAAAAAAAAAAGACCCCCAACCAACACAACCCCAATCCCTCCCACAAACCAACCCCCAAAAACACCACACCTGCCATAAAACCCATAATCCCCTCCCAAGACCACGACGACGCTAAACCCCAAACCCAGCCCCCACCCCCCAACGAACGCCTCCTCCCTAAAACAGTGTCCTAATTGTACCTCCCTAATGCAAAAAATTGAAGCATACAACAATATTAGCGTACTGGTAATCTTTGAACATACAACAAATATTAGCGACTGGTATCTTTGACAATGGTCCTGTAATGTTAACAAAGAAATAAATAGAAATGTTAGAGATCACACTATTATTAGTAACTAAAAGTATAGGATCCCAGAAGTTATTTCTATTAAATCTACGTCGTCGTGTATCTGTGTAATATTCAAAAGAAAACACGCTAGAAATAAACATATACTACCGTATATGCATAAGATGGGGAAATTTGAGTAGTACCACTTGGCTCCCATTTTCTGGCTTACCGGGCTTTATCCGCGTTAATAATGAATCCCGTTAATTAGGCCGTGTCTGCTAAATAAATAAAGTGAATGTGATCGTGGCAATACAAACAATAAGGAGGAGGCTAAGCTTTAGGTAATTTCGTCTGTGAGTTGTGATACTCTTTCCCGTGCAACTTAAAGAAGAAAGTCTAGTTGTGCTGGACGCAGTTGAATTCATTTATGATAAATCTTATCCTCGTTTCATCTGTTTTGAATGACAACAATAAGCCGCACACAACACAAATTAAAGATCAATAAACTCAGTGAATTTCTTTTCCATACTGAAAATGTAAACATATCAACATTATTACGCGTGCCGATGATTTCCGTTTTTTTGGACCAATGGCGCGTCATTCATTCTCGAAGGCACTTATCGATCCGCTATTGTGGACCAATCACAAGCCGCGATCAAACCAGTGTTGGCCAACGAGGCGCTATGAATGAGCGCAGACGCTGGCGAAAATTCATTCATTCATTCACTCATTCAAAGAGAAGGAGGTCGGAAAATGTCTCGTACCAAGCAGACAGCACGCAACGTCACTGGAGGAAATGGCTCCCGCAGCAGCTTGGCTACCCAAGCAGCTCGAAAATCAGCCCCGGCTACCGGTGCGTGAAGACACCTCATCGTTACAGACCTAGTACCGTTGGCCTCCGGAGATCGTCGTTACCAAAAGAGTACAGAGCTCAGCTCCTCATTCCGCAAGTACCCTTTCAGAGGTTGGTTCGAGATCCGCATCAAGACTTTAATACCGGCTGCGCTTCCAAAGCTCTGACGTCATGGCCCTTCAGGAGCTTAGCGAGGCCTACCTGGTCGTGTCCTTTCGGAAGACAACCACTTGTGCGCCATCCACGCCAACTGTCACCATCATCCCTACGGACCATTCAGCTAGCACCCGCATCTCCGTGGCGAGCGGGCGTAGTGGCGTTTCAATCCCAACTTACAAACAGCACTTTTCAGAGCCACCACAACTTCCCAAGAGAGATAAATAGTCGCTGTCATTATTGTCCCTCCCTAATGCAAATCCAATTAAAAGAACAACAAACATATATTAACCGTTACTAGTGTATGAATTACTCATGATAAGATAGAATATGGGTCGCTCAAATTCAGGAACATAAATAGGTAAACAGAAAAGAAAGACAAACTGGAATACGCTCATTTATCACCTATTGAGTGAGTCCGTTGATTCAGCAATGAGCGTAAATAAGTGGTAATAAATATTACGTAAATAATACATAGTATTGTCTCCTACTATACTATAAAAGGGAGAGATAGAGAGAGAGTAGTGCTCCTGTCAGGTATTCTAAGTGTTCCAATTCAAATAGATAAGTATTTATTGAAGGGGGAGAAGCAAACCACACGGAACGGGCATTCTCCCTTCTTTCGTTGATATTCCCTTCGAAATGGAAGGACTTACCGAACCCAATTGGGTTGATTATGTTTGGTTTGTTATTTTTGATTTTTTTTTGTCTTTTTATTGATATCGCTTGATAAATCCTTTCTTTGCTCATTTCAAAAGACGTGCTGGAATCTATATAACAAATAGCACGCATTCGAGTTTTTCGTACCCATCAAGCCCAACACCAAATCAAACAGAGAAGTAACTAAAAACCACACAAAAAAGAAGACAGGAAACAAAATAAAAAACAAACAAAACATCGCGCATTTCATCAGCACAAGATCTCTACTTGCAAGGGAAAAGTAGAAGAGTATAAGTAGGAAGAGAGCGAGAAACAAGACACCACTAGACAACATAGAGGACAACATAGAGCGACAAAGTAACTGGCGTTTTTTCAGCGCTCAGCTGCTCTGTTGAAACTTGCAAGCATTTTGCAGGAGCCGGCACGATTGGCGTGTTTCCTTAACCCTCTTTTGCGAGCTCGAATTTTGCTTTAAATCGCCTGTTTTTTTTTTTAGCGATTTAAGCTTCAGTTTTGTAGATGAAAGGGGGGATTGTAACTTAAAATCAACCTCATTAATCATGAAATATTTTAGGCGTTAAGGAGTAACCAACGGGCAATTTAAGAAAAATACGCGTTTTATACCTTTGCATTAGCAATTCGTGGTGTTATTCGGTCAAACAAAGAGAAAATAGCTGAGAAAGGTATCGATAATCGAAAGGGATTTTTCTCCATGACTTCCTCTCTTGCCTATCATGGTGGTAAACGCGTCTTTAAAAATTATTTTAAAGTTTTGATCATCAGCCATCAAACCACAACTTTTTGAGAAATGGTATAAACGAGAACAAACGGCTGATCTGGTGATTTCCACACGACTCCGCAAAGGCGGGTTTTATAGCCAAACCGCGGCGGGTCGTCAGGCTTATTTCTCGTTTGCATTGCCTACGTGTGCACAACTTGTCACTTGTAACCTGCTCAATCTCCAAAGAAGAAACTTTTAAGAGGCCAGTCAGTCCAACCGAGCTTCATCCGCCTTGTCTAGAAATGGTGGCACAGGCAGCTGTGAGTCCTTGAAAGAGAAGAAAGGTTCCTCGTCTGCCAGCGATCAAGAAGTATATCGCCGCCAACTACAAGTGCGACGTGGACAAACTCACACTCACATCAAAAACGCTGTCAAGTCCCGTGTGGCCAAGGACCCTGGTGCAGGTCACAGGGAAGGGTGCCGGCGGATCCTACAAAATGGGCAACCAAAGAAATCTGATGCCGAGAAAGGAAAAGGCAAACAAGGGCAAAGGTATTGGCTCGCACGAAGCTCAGCCGAGAAGGCGAAGGAAAAGAAAGAGGCAGCCAAAGCAAGAAGGCTGCAAAGTTAAAAGCTAAAAAGGAAGCAGCGAAGACCTAAGAAAGCGACCACCGAAACAACCAAAAGCACGAAACCCCAGAGACAGTTAAGAAAGCTACTCACCCAAGAAGAAGACCGCCAAGCCAAAAAAGAAAGTAGCACCGACGATGAAAGCTGCAAAGCCAAAGAAAGCAGCAGCGAAGAAGTAAATTGTTGCTTCAAAATCAACGGCTCTTTTCAGAGCCACCCAAATCTTCCAAAAGAGACTATTCCCAAGTGTCCTTAAGTAGTGTTCCACTCCCTCTCTATATTTGACCGATCCACAGTTTTTTCAATAAATAATTATTTCTCAATAAATTCGAAGTTAATGATTACTTGTACTATAAGGGATAAGTATAATACCCCTATATATGAATTGAGTAGTATTAGTAGTAGTGAGTAGTATTATTATAAGGTCTCTATAAGGTATAGAGACAAAATCGGCGGCAATAATTTTAGAGTAGTAAGCCCAGGATGTCCTGCCAATCATGAGGGGCCGCATAATTAATGTCAATCAATCTTATACGTTATGGTCTGGCCTTCCGGTCCTTTCTTTCTCGTCATTCTTTCTTGGCAACTAATTCATGTGATATGATTGCAGTCGCACTCCTCCTCCATGAGTTCGATCACTTATCTTGTATCTAGTTATATTTTCAAGTTCATTTTATTCTCACATCATCTTCTCTGTATGGAATCACAATAATATAGATGAAAGTAACTGAAGATTAACACATTTTGCATTCTGGCTGAATGACATCGACACAACATATTCCCGTCCCCCAATTTATTAATTGCCTATGTACGGTCATTCACAAGAACTTATACATGATCTTGAAATCATTTAAACAGATCGATTACGCGTGGTCATAAGGACTTAGTGGAAAACTAAAGAGAAACGGCGATATACGTGTGCTTTCAAGATAGATTACCTAAATCTACGTCTAAAATGTGCACCATCCTTTAATTTCCCTTAATTGAAAACTTGAAAGCACCCTTCTGAAGGCATGTAGTTCCTCGATTTTGTTCTGTAAAAATAACCAATTTGCCCTTTCCTCCCTATTATATCAATGCACAAATCGCACACCTTTCATTTAACAATCAATTTTACTTTCTAAGTCCATATAGTCGACAGATATCGCCTAAACACTTGCGCTTGTTTTTTGTTTTAAAAAGAGTGTTTAGTATCCCAAATTTTTTGCCGGGTTTGTTCTTGCTACCTAAATTTTGAATTTGCCACCTCTAGCGCTCAAAATGCTGACTATTTCTGTTACATGAATATTAATTTACACACGATTAAGTCATTTCTACATTGAATTTATCAGTTACGAATCAATGTTACCACATTCGATCTCTTCTTTGGAAGTTAGGTGGCTCTTACTGCACATAATATGTTTATTTTTATGTTACTCTCAAACTTAATCTATATATGTCATTAACTATGCCTACCAATGTGTCCTTGTTCATTTTTGTGGCTGGATTTAGATCAGTATCCATTCAATGATAGCCTAAAATTTCTGTCCTTTACGTCTTATATAAAAAAGTTAGCCAATTATGCATCTTGTTGTTGCTATAAATATTATAACGTGTGTGTTGGGTGACTTGAGTATTGTTCCATGCCTGCCCTTATTATTATTAGGGCGCTTGAATTACCCATGTGGCATTTTTCTCTTCCTTTACGTCCTCGCACTTGTGACTCAAAATTCATTGGGATACATCACCATGTCATCCTCAACACCACTGCAAAATATTTATTTCACTTCCTTATTTTTTTAATATATATCTCTTGGTTTCTTATTTTAAATTAATCCTTCCACGACTTAGATTTACCACACTTGTTCGTTCGTCTTATTCTATACAATATATTGGACCATCTGTTTTTTTTTCCTCTGTAATTCAATTGATAAATTGTATGTTGCTTGTATTCTTACTCTCAACACCATCCTTGTAGTTCTCAACTACTCCCTTTACCCACGTATAAACATACTTATTTTCCCGTCCATTTGTTTGTTTTCTGTAATTTTGTTCTGTTTGGTATTGTTTGTCCTCCTTCTTAAATACTATTCTCTGATACTCAACTCTTTCCGCTCACAATCCTACTTCCAATAGTACTGGGGGTTCATTCTCTTTTCTTTACATATTCTCCACCACCTTTCATGCATTACTCTTAAAACATATGACTTACCTTCACCACGTTATCCATGATGAGTGAATACTATGCTACATGATTGGAATTTTTATGACACAATTAAGCATTACCAACTTAATTCATTTATGTATAATCCACTCTATCTGATCCCTATTTCTGAAACCTGTGACCATCCATCTATTTTCAAATCACTCAAAGTCTCTAAACATGAATGTCAATATTATACAGAAGAATGCGTCATAACACTACAACACTCAGTCGTGATTCATTTCGATTTTTCACTTAAACTGCAGTAGCATACTAAACATTATGATGAAATTTCCGATTATTTGAACCATCTAAACACACATTTCTCTATTCTCGCCTTTTCAGAAACAGGGCTTACAAACACCAAATCCCCACCTCATTTTGATGGCTATAGTATAGCAAGGCCCACTTACGGGTAGGGGAAGGGGTGTATGATGTATATTAATAATCAGTTTTTCTCAATTACTTGATATTTCCATGGGTCCTGAATCTGATACACTAGTTAGTTGAATTAACAATTACTCATAAGACCAACCTAAAACATTGTTGTTGGTGTAATTTATAGGCTCCATGAAATCCCATCACCAATTCATGACAACTATCAACAACGCTGCGCCGAACTCAATAAGACTCACACCCCCCCCCCCCCCCTAAGATGTCTTAATGGGGTGAATTTAATAGCATTTTAATTAATATTCAACTAGTCCACCTGTTATGATTTTATCAACACAACACTTTTAAACTCATAATTTTTAAATAAATCGACCTACCAGAATAACTCAAACTCAGCCACAATAATTGCAATGTTATCACAATTAACATGCTACAAATTCACCCAGGTATTTTTGTCACTGATTAGTACAGACCACTGCCCTATATTCGAATTACACCTATAAAATATAAATATCCTACTAAAACTACAATCACAAACGTGACTATAGAGGAAAACAATGATACGTAAATTTAGTCGCCATTCTTTGAGCGACACATGGGAAAACACATTATACAAACAGACGCAAAGAAATCAATTACACAACTTTATGCTACTTACTCGAAATATGATGATGAGTCCTTTCCGATAATAAGCAAAACTGTCAGAAACAAACACTGTAAACAACTCCTGGTCTGAACGAACGGATTGCTAGATCGATCAAGCGTAAACATAATCTCTCTCGGCTTATCTTAACGAAAAAACTGAGTAGCTCAACACAAATACAAACAATACAAAAATAAGCTCTCACACACTATTCGTATAGCAAGAAGACACATAATATCGAACAGGTAAATAACTTAAACAGAACTGAACAAACTGGAAAGTTAGTAATACAATAATAGGTAGAAAAAACAAAGGGTAACATTCTCCCAAACCCTTTACATACAACAAAAACAACGTACGGAACCTTTGATATCACCTCGCACTTTAGAAATGATTACTGTACAAAGCCTGGTAAAAATCTGGATGACAAAGATCACTCAGCTAAAAAGCCATTCCATCACCATCTAAACAATAACATCCCAAACTCCATTTTTCTCCATTCCAGTTTATGTTGATGAATTATACAAACTCCGAAACCTGTTAAAACCAGGGCAAAAGTCTGGAGTGATATATCGATCCTGGTTATGCTAATAAAAACATTGTCAATTGAAATAACTTTTGACATATTCAACCAATCTCGAGCACAGGCGTTGGTCCCAAAATGATCTAAAATCTGACTAAACGTTATTCCAGTTTATAACAAGTAAAGATCTCGGACATTACAAACTATAGGCCTATCTCTGTCCTCCCAGCTTCTCAAAGATTCTTGAAAAAAATCATGTGACAATCGCCTATTTACAGTTTCTGAATCAACACAAATCTCTCAGACGCACAATATGGCTTTAGGGACCAAACGCTCTAATATATGTCTCTTTCTTGAATGGACCACTAAACCTACCCAAGCCCAAAAAAAGAGAAAACATGACCATGGGAAATTTTTCTGGACCTCTACAAGGCGTTCGATCATGACCATGATATTCTCCTCCACAAGCTAAAAACGACGGTGTGTACGTGGTATAGCCTGGATTGGTCAGAATTACCTCACCAAAACAGTACGCAATCTGTTACGCCCACTCTAGAAATTCGCCAAAGGCAGATATTACCGTCGGATTCACCAAAGGGGGCTCAATATTGGGCCAGTTGCTTTCATACATTTTATGAATGACATTGCTCTGTTCCAACTCACTCAAACTTATTTGTGCCGGATACAAATATCTTTCTCTCAGATCCCAACTTAAACTCACTTTTCGCTAAAACAAATACTGGCTTACAAAATTAATGATTGGTTTCGGAAAATAAATGTCTCTTAATATTTCAAAAACAAACTATTGCTATTTTCAACTCACAATACCAACAATTAACAATATTGTTATTCATCGACAATCGCCTATCTCACAAGTTCATGTACCAAAATTTCTTGGAGTTATTATGACGGACAAACTATATCTGTTGATACGTAACACATCAACAATGTAATCAGTAAGGCTTCTCATGCTATTGGTACCATCTACAGAGCAAAGCACCGCCTCCCCCTTATTCTTAGACCCTATCCGACACCTATTGTGCTTCTTCATTTTACTTATTGTAACATTATATGGGCATCTACTATCGCCCATACCAATCAACTTAATACTACTCAAAAATGGGCCATTTCGTACCTCACAAACTCATCCTACAGGGCTCACACACTCCCCTTATTTTATCACGCAATACCCTAAAAATAACTGACATTAATAAACTACAAACAGCACTCTTTATGCATGACTTTAATCATAATAACTTGCCTTTAAACTTTAACTAATTATTTCATGACAAATAACAAATTCCATATGATAAACTAGACAAGCTGGTCAATTTCATTCTTCCTCTACCAAAACTACCAAGGAAAAACACTATATTCAGTACCACGGTGCTAAAACTTGGAATAACTTCCAAATTCAATCATATCAATTGATAATAAAAAACTTTTCAAATCACTCTGAAACATACCCTCATTGACCTTTATAAGAATTATCTCTTCTTCCTGCTTAAACATCACTTTTCACCCCTCAACTTCGTCCTCCTCTCCTCGATTCACCCTCATCATCCTTTTCTTTTCTTTTACTCTCATATCCCAGTGCAGTTCATCGTTTGAGCAATCTTTGAGTATCAGATTCTTATCCCCTTCTTTTCGTTTCTTTCACTTTTTTGTCGGTTGCTGTTGTCCTTTTATGTTTTTTTTTTTTTGGTTAATCACTACTAATATCACAACAATTATCACATCTGTATTATTTTATTTAGGTGCATCGCCCTAAATTTATGTTCTCAATTATATTTTTGCAATTTTCTTACTCGGGATGGTTACATTATACACTTCGCTCCCGCCCCATATTTACTGCACTTTTATATTGATAAATTATAGCTCGTGTGCGTGGCGGGTGCGAGGGATGTAGTGCAATTTTCGCGCCCTTATCGATGCATATAATACTAGTCCTTTTCTATATGATTGATCAAACTTCTCTGTAACATATTTTTTATAATTTCGTTAAAAAGGCTTAACGACGTAAATAAGCCCTTCGGGGTTTTCCTATCGTAGTCCGAACACATGTTATATATATGTTTCATTATGTTTTTTTTTGTATATTTTGCGTAAATAAAATTGACCTGAACTGAACTACTGTGTGAAATCCCTGCTTTTGACTTGGCCTTGGCTTCTTCTTGGGGAGCAGCACACCGCCTGGAATGTTTGGCAGTACACCCCCTGTGCAATGGTGAACACCACTGAAGGATTTTGTTTCAAACTCTTCGTCATTGTCGGATGGCGAGTTAGCAAGTGGCGATGATTGATCCTGGTCTTCTTATTGTCCCGAGCAGCGTTGCCGCCCAACTCAAGAATTTCAGCAGCTAGATATTCCATGACGGCTGGCCAAGTTAAGCCGGTGCTCCCAGCACCACGCGTTCGCATCGTTGCCTTTGCGCAAGAATCGATGCCCACACCGCCGGGAATGCAACCCGCTCTTGCGGAT
>JAMKCH010044839.1:0-51750 GCA_023653785.1 Ophioderma brevispina | reverse complement strand
GCCATTTTTTGGCAAAAATTGACCTTTTGACTCCCTTATTGACCTTTGCTCTCGGTATAAAAAAACCAGTGTACCACAACAAAAATGCATTGTTTCAATGCATATAACAAAAAATTCTTACTAGGGTTAGTTCTGGAGAGAAAAATTCTTGAAATTATTAACTTAAAACTGGAAATGACCTTAAATGACCTTTGACCTCCAAATAAAAATACCTCTTGCATCACACCAAGTAACCTGGAAACCCAAACATAGTTCAGTCACTGTACTAGGTCTGTTTTGAGATAAAAAAGGTGACTAATTTTGGAATATTTTTTGTTTTTGAACGGAAGTGCCCTTAATGAGCTTTGATACTGAAATGTGGACAACCGAGGACCCTGCCTGGTAACAATACATTGCTCTAATGACGTCACTCTGTTACTTAATTTAAAGGCACAGCGAGTTCTTGAATTTTTCACAAATTTTGGTTCAAACCGTAAATGACACCTTAATGACCTGTGACTCCTTATCCCTGAACACCCTATCTGAAGCACGGGTCAGTGGTTCCTCTGAACCAGTGGTTTATAGCGGCGAACATGTAGAGAAATAATTTTGACCATTAAACCTTACACCTCAATCCAAGAATGTCAGGGATTTGACCTGCACCTCTATAACTGGACCCCTGGGTCACGAATAGAGTCAACTGTAATTTTGGTTTCTGTATTTACGATACCAGAGGATTATATCCTGTCAACTTCAAGTTCAACCATCGAGCTTGTTGGTAAATTTTTGACCTTTGCCTTGATCTTTGGCCTTTGGGGTCGCGACTATCATCGACCTCTTCTACTATTAATGTTACATCACTATAGTAATACGCTAACGGGCTTTATCTGTCTCTATAGGCTGAGATAAATCCAATTGGTCTCTTTTTAAGCATTTTTGCAAAATTGACCTTTTGATTGACCCCCTTATGACCTTTGATCCCGGTATAAAAAAAAAACCTCGTGTCACACAAAAATGCATTGTTACAATGCAACAAAAAAATTCGATATGCTTATTCTGGAGATAAAATTTCTTGATTATTTGCCTTAAAACAGGAAATGACCTCAACTGACCTTTTGACCTCCAAAATACAATACTTTGCATACACCAGTAACATGAAATTCAAATCTGAAGAAATTTAATCACTGTACCTTAATGTTTGGGTTTGTGAGTACATTTTGAATATTTTGGAATATTTTTGGTTTTTGACCGGAAGTGACCCCTTAATATGACCTTCCGATCCTAAAACTACTGTGGCCAACCCGAGACTCCTGCCTGGTAACAATACATGTGCGCTAATACGTCCTTTTTACGGTAAATTGTAAGGACTAGCGATTTTTTTGAATATTTTTCACAATTTTTTTGGCTTTCACAAACCGGAAATGAACCCCCTTAATGACCTTTGACTCCTTTCCCTGACACCCTATGTGAAGCAGTGTCATGGTTCCTCTGAATCTTAGTTATATCGGCCTAATGCTGCAGAAGAAGACAATTTGTAACATTAATTACATATTTGACGCCTGTGGCCAGGTCAAAGGTCAGACAGGTCCAATGTCAAATGGCCATAAATGGTCCAGTCAGCGTCTTTGGATGTAAGTCTGGTCTGGTCACAAAACGCCAAACCATGACTGAGCTAGACGCAGTTTAAGTGTTGAAAGGTGCCGTTCAACTAAATCCCAGCATGCAGGATTTGAACCTTTGCACCTCTATAACGTGACACCCTGGGGGTCACGAATAGGGTCAACTTAATTGTTCTTATTTGCGATAATCAAGGAGGATTATTCCTCCCAAATTTCAGTTCAAAATCATGCTTGTTTGTAATGTTGACCTTTGACCTTGAACTTTGGAGACCTTTGGGTTCCGAGATTTATCATAGACCTCTTCTACTATAATGTTACATCACTGAGTAATAACGGGCTTTTACTGTCGCTCTATGGCTGAGATAAACCAATTTGTCTCTTTTGCATTTTTTGGCAAAATTGTGACCTTTTGACCCCCTAATGACCTTTGATCCCGGTAATAAAAAAACTCGTGTAACACAACAAAAATGCATTGGTTACAAATGCAAACAAAAAAATTCTAATATGCTTAGTTTCTGGAGATGAAAAATTTCTTGAAATTATTTGCTTAACAGGAAATGACCTCAAATGACCCTTTTTTTTTTTTTTTTTAATAAAATGCATACACCAGGTAACATGAATGCAAATCTGACATTTAAGGTCACTGTACTATGTTTGGGTTTTGTGATTAAATTTTGAATATTTTGGAATATTTTTGGTTTTTGACCGGAAGTGACCCCGTAATGCCTTCCGATCATAAAAAATGGGGAAAACCCGAAGACCCTGGCTAGGAACAATACATGTGCTCTAATGAATAACGGTTCACGTAATTTGTAAGGACAGCGATTTTTTGAATATTTTTCACAATTTTTGGGCTTTCAAACCGGAAAATGACCCCATTATGGCCTTTGACTCCTTATCCGAAACACCCTATATGAAGGAAGTGTCAGTGGTTCCTCGACTCAAGTTTAGTTGATATCGGAGTAATGCTGTAGAAGAAGACAATTTGTAACATTAAATTACATATGTGACGCCTTGGGCCAGGTCAAAGGTCAGACAGGGGTCATGTCATGTGACATAAATGGTACAAGTACAGTATTTGATGAAGTCTGGTCACAATACGTCAAACAATGACCGAGCTAGACGCAGTTGAAGTGTTGAAAGGTGCGTTTCAACTAAATCCAAGCATGTCAGGGATTTGACCTTTGCACCTCTATAACGTGACCCCTGGGTCACGGAATGGGGCAACTGTTAATTGTTCTGTTATTGCGATATAGGATGGATTATTCCTGCCAAATTTCAGTCAATCTGGACTTGTTGCTAAATGTTGACCTTTGACCTTGATTTTTGACCTTTGACCTTTGGGGGCGAGATTATCATCGACATCTTCTACTATAAATGTTACTTCAATGTAGTAATAACGGGCTTTACCTGTCCTTATAGGCTGAGAGATAAATCCCAATTTGGTCCTTCTTTTTAGCATTTTTGGCAAATGACCTTTTGACCCCCTTAATGAACCTTTGATCCCGGTATAAAAAAAAAACCCTCGTTTACACAACAAAAATGATTGTTTCAATGCAAATAAAAAAAATAAAAAAAATAAAAAAAATAAAAAAAATCTGAAAAATTATGACCTAAAAATGGAAATAATGACCTTAACTGACCTTTGACCTCCAAAAACAATAAAAATTACGTTGCATGGGACGGGTCACCGGTCATTTGATGTAAGTCTAGTCAGGATACGTCAAACGATGACTGAACTAGATTGCAGTTGAAAAGGTTGCCAGAACTGATGCAGTTGAAGCAGTGAAGTGTTGCAAGACAGAAGAAGAGAAAGACATACCCATCAAAAACAGAACAAGACGGCCGAAGGCCGTCTTGTAATAAGGCAGGTTTGCCATTTACCATCATAACCAGGGCTGCCTATTCGAGGAAAAAACACCAGGGGCAGGAAAGCGGTGCGTCGCCAACATCAACAAGTACGCTCAAGAAGCTTGCAGGCAGGCAATTGGCAATGTCATTCCTGTTACACTCAATTGATTTGTCCTGTCTGAGCAATACTGATTGCCCAATCTATCAGTATCGACTGGCATCCACCTACTGAGGGAAAGGTAATCTGCTCTTCCGTCAAACACTTTCCAATTTGGCCCATATTTGGTTTTAATTAACAGACCTCACGTGTTTGCATATCCACCACCAGATTCTGAGTTCTAATTTACAAACTTTCCTTTAGCTCAAAAAATGGAGTGGTAAGTGTTCTATCTAATGCATTTAAAGATAAGGAACTTGTTTGCAGCTTTGCCATGTGGAAAGGCTATTTTTGGAGCTATAGTTCTTCTTTTCTCCATCAATCATTAATCGCATGTATCATCTGGCTAAAATTTTATCCATATCAATTAAATGCCCCCAATTCAAAATATATGTCCTTGTACAAGCACCACCCGATTGACACCTGATGGTGAAGATGTCGTAGCCGATATGGCGATAGCTGGCATATTCACCAACATTGTACGGTGTCAATTACTATATCAAGGTCATGTTACTGGGCCATTCTTCGGGATGGCACACACGTGGACGAACTGTGTTGCCTTCCATGACAAAACAACCAATCTAGCGAAGTGGACACATTATTTTTGGTTAGGGTTGGACAAAAAATCTAACCAAAAATAATGTTTCCACTTTCCTAGTATTTTGTTTTGTCATGGGAGGAAATAAAGTTCGAGTCACGTGTGTGACATCCCCCAGAAGGCCCCCTACTGGACTTAGCACACAATTTTTGTTTGAAGAAAACCTGTTCCTGAAAAGCATTTTCCTAACTCAGAAACAACTCTCTTGTACAGTCAAATTCTGTTCTCAATTTTACGCCTGTGATTTTTTTTGTAGGCATATGTTTAAAATCCACGCCAACGTAACAATTTTAAAATCCCAGAGAGAGAGAGAGAGAAAGAAGGAGAGAGACCGCGATTTTTGCAATAAATGCCAAGATCATCAGAGACTATTCCTTTAATCTAGACTTCAATGTTATTTAGAGAATTAAGATGGCTGTCATGGCATAAGATAGGCTGTCACAGGGGGCTTAATGTTAGTAGTGAGTGATCAATGTACAAAGGCCCTAATACTCAATCAGCGTCAATTGGTAACGTGAATGCGGTTAGTGCAGATCAAAATAGGGGCCTCAATGCTTCAGCTATTGGTACCTGCCGTGTTCCAACCGTTCCGTAAACTTCAATCAAAATCTTGATAGGTTGGCCCTAGTACTAGTGGTGTGGCCGTTAGTTTGAATGTTGAGTGGGTGATCAACAGCTATTTGGTTTTCATCCACTTGTTCCGTTTGTAGCCCCTTGGGTTTGGTTTTATCCCACAAAAATCAAACAAAAAATTGTCAACGGCGATTATATTGATTTGGCTTTGCTTTTGGAGAAAGATTGAAACCCCAATATGCAAACGATGACCAGGGTTTCGCTTATCGATTAACCAAGGGGGACAAATGTATATGGAAACAAAACTAAACCAAAGCATACAATCACATCGATTCGAGTGGACTAGCGATTCTGTAATTTCAGTTCAATTTATATTGAGGCTCATCCTCCATTCGGACTCAACGGCTGCTGCACTTACGCACACATAATTAGGACTGCAGCATCGCGTTTGGTTGGTTGGGATGGCGGAGCTATGACCAACAGTTCCGTATGAGGCAGGCATCTCAATCTCAGAGATCTTGGTTGTCCTTAGATGGAGAACTATGGTCTTTTATGTATCAAATTCCCAGCTTAAATAGGGGACAGTTTTTTCGTTCCTTTTCAGTTCAAAGAGGGAACCCTTCTGGAGGGTTCAGGCAGCAGCCATTGGGAAGATCCAGGGAAGTAGGTTCAACAAAAAGGTGAAAAAGTGTGCTTCAAATCATAAAAACCTACAGGGGCTGTTTAGACAATTGTGCTATTTCGTTCACAAATGCGTCAGTGCAGTGCAGTGCCACTGCCAAATTTTAATGGAAGGTTTTACTTTTGGTTTTAAGCTGGGTTTCTTGGCGGCCCGGGTTGCAGGAGAAGAGCCTAATCTCGTGTCTGTTACTCAAACATCCGACAGGGGCCCTCTGATAAGTTTTTTTTTATTGTTTTTTCCTCAATCAAAAAATCATCATGACAATGAGAATCTCGTCCACAAGAGGGTTTTATCAGAAAAAAAAAGACACACCGATCACACAAGACAAGACAAAAACGAACCACCAAAAAGGACAAAACAAAACAGAAATCAAACATGGGGCCCTGATAAGTTAGCTAAGGAGATACGTTTGGGGGGCTATTGCCGGTCCATTAGTGAAAGTCCAAACCCTGATTCGCCAATTGTTTAGTACCTAAATCAGATCCAGGTAAATTCAGGATATCCAGCACCTTTCATATCCAGGTTAGGCGAAATTCCTTACTGATGGTATTGATCCAAAAATCTGATCGGTAAATATGACAAGTTTTGATCTCGCAATTTTTTCAGTTGGTTGTAGGCGTTGGAAAAGGCGCCATAAGGCCAAAGCGGACATGAGTCTTCATTTAGGCTATTGCCAGTAAACCCGCTGATTTTTTCAATTATAGGATGAAAGATTCTAATAAATACTTTGTTGACAAGGCTATTACCTATGGGAGCGTCTTGCTCACTGCTATGTTGGAAATTTTCCACTTTTCTGAAAATGGGCGAGTAAAAAGGGTTTGCGGGGGTTCAGAAAAGATAGACCCATTATGCCATGATATCTTCTTGATGGGGGTTGCAGGACGAGACAAGAAAATTCGTTGTCTTGTTTTGGTTCTTCTTAATTCTGTTTGAAGACGTTGCAAAAGCTGGGGGTTCCATGAGCAGCCGACCGAAAAGTCATTAGGCCCAAGTACAAAAAATTGTATATTTGGGGCCTAGGAAGAAATTGATCGGTGTCTCAGATCGTTTCAATCATTTATAAAAACTTCCAGTATGTTCAAAGGTTCAAAACGATCTGAAAGTCAAAGATCCCTTAAAGGAGTTGCAATCGGTCATTGGTTCACTGTCATTTGTGTTGCAAAGCAGTGTCACCGGGGAGGGCCTTTCTCCGTCGTCTGATCGATTTGACGTGTGGGGGTCAAAATCAAGGATAAGATTAGGCTGTAACAGGGGCTTTGAGTGAATAAAAATGTTGGCTTTATTTTTAGAACACATTTTAAATGGGTCTAGCATTCATTCCTGATCAGATTGTGGTTAGGGGATGACGACTTGCAATTATTTACAGACGCTAGGGTGGTATAGGCTTCGTTTTTTTAAAGCATGTGGTTCCAGGGGCAAAATGGCCTGGCAGGTAAACATAAATATTACCGCTCAAGCCTGATGAGTTTTTTCCCAATTGTGTAGAAACGCAGTAGTTTGTGGAAAGGGACAGTTAAGGGGGAAGCGCATCATTTTAAGTCCGATAATACGGTCGGTGTGGTCGCAATTTTATCAAAGCCAATATTCAAAATGTCCTCATATATGTGTTTGCTAAGATTTTTTGTATTACAATAATTAAATCCAACCTTTGGTGCTGAACACATCTGGAGTACAAAAAAATAGCATTGCCGATGCTCTCTAACGCTTCCAAAGACGCGATTAGGGAATTTGGTACCAGAAGCGGATCAAGAGGTATTCAAGTTTCAGATTTCATGGAGGATTTAAGTGCCGAGAGAAGGCGTCTGTTTGAGGCATTCAATGGCGCCCAGGGATATGGGCTTAGGACAGAAGAAGCTCGAAACTTTATCAAGTCAGAAATTTGTTTCAAGTTTGATCAGTGCTGGCCCGCCAGTAGACATCATATAATTGCCTTCATTCTTTTTGTCAGCAGAGGGTAGGGCCCCATCATCCATTAACTTGCATGTTTCGGCCTTGGGCAATTTTGTTCATAAAATCAATGGTTGGTCTGACCCAACAGATTTTTGTTCATATCCACAAAAATTAAAGGAAGGCTGCAGGCGTCTTAAACATCGTACCGATAAGCGCCTCTTCCCATACCCCCGTTATAATCGGTTATTTGTAAAATCTGTGGCACTGCTATTTGCACAAATCACATTATTTGAAGTGCTTCTTTTAAAGCAGCCTTTTGCTCGCTTTGCGGCGTTTTAAGAGTCGTGATAGGCCCAGAGTAAAAAAAGGGGGATGTTTCTCGTAGTTTGGCAGTTGATGACGTGTTATTTAGTGGGTAGACCAAAAATTACTGATAAGGTTTTTGGATGGGTTATCCAGGACAAATTTCAGCTCAACGGAGTGTTTGTAGATTTTGACATTGAACTTTTGACGTTTGGTGGTCGAGACTATCAATAGATTCTTTTACCATTAATGTTACATCCCTGCAGCAATAACAGGCTTTATATGTCTTCTATAGGCTGAGGATATAGCCAATTTGGTCTTAGTTTTCGCCATTTTTTGGCAAAAATTGACCTTTTGACTCCCTTATTGACCTTTGCTCTCGGTATAAAAAAACCAGTGTACCACAACAAAATGCATTGTTTCAATGCATATAACAAAAAATTCTTACTAGGGTTAGTTCTGGAGAGAAAAATTCTTGAAATTATTAACTTAAAACTGGAAATGACCTTAAATGACCTTTGACCTCCAAATAAAAATACCTCTTGCATCACACCAAGTAACCTGGAAACCCAAACATAGTTCAGTCACTGTACTAGGTCTGTTTTGAGATAAAAAAGGTGACTAATTTTGGAATATTTTTTGTTTTTGAACGGAAGTGCCCTTAATGAGCTTTGATACTGAAATGTGGACAACCGAGGACCCTGCCTGGTAACAATACATTGCTCTAATGACGTCACTCTGTTACTTAATTTAAAGGCACAGCGAGTTCTTGAATTTTTCACAAATTTTGGTTCAAACCGTAAATGACACCTTAATGACCTGTGACTCCTTATCCCTGAACACCCTATCTGAAGCACGGGTCAGTGGTTCCTCTGAACCAGTGGTTTATAGCGGCGAACATGTAGAGAAATAATTTTGACCATTAAACCTTACACCTCAATCCAAGAATGTCAGGGATTTGACCTGCACCTCTATAACTGGACCCCTGGGTCACGAATAGAGTCAACTGATCCTTTTTCTGTATTTTAAGATATCAGGAGGATTATTCCTGTCAAATTTCAGTCAACGGAGCTTGTTTGTAATTTTGACCTTTGACATGAACTTGGCCTTTGGGGGTCAAGTCTATCATAGACCTCTTATACTATTAATGTTACTCCTATAGTAATAACCGGGCTTATCTGTCCTCTATAGGCTGAGATGAAATCCAATTTGGTCTTCTTTTTAGCCTTTTTGGCCAAAATGACCTTTTGACCCCCTAATGACCTTTGATCCCGGTAATAAAAAAACTCGTGTAACACAACAAAAATGCATTGGTTACAAATGCAAACAAAAAAATTCTAATATGCTTAGTTTCTGGAGATGAAAAATTTCTTGAAATTATTTGCTTAACAGGAAATGACCTCAAATGACCCTTTTTTTTTTTTTTTTTAATAAAATGCATACACCAGGTAACATGAATGCAAATCTGACATTTAAGGTCACTGTACTATGTTTGGGTTTTGTGATTAAATTTTGAATATTTTGGAATATTTTTGGTTTTTGACCGGAAGTGACCCCGTAATGCCTTCCGATCATAAAAAATGGGGAAAACCCGAAGACCCTGGCTAGGAACAATACATGTGCTCTAATGAATAACGGTTCACGTAATTTGTAAGGACAGCGATTTTTTGAATATTTTTCACAAATTTTTGGGCTTTCAAACCGGAAAATGACCCCATTATGGCCTTTGACTCCTTATCCGAAACACCCTATATGAAGGAAGTGTCAGTGGTTCCTCGACTCAAGTTTAGTTGATATCGGAGTAATGCTGTAGAAGAAGACAATTTGTAACATTAAATTACATATGTGACGCCTTGGGCCAGGTCAAAGGTCAGACAGGGGTCATGTCATGTGACATAAATGGTACAAGTACAGTATTTGATGAAGTCTGGTCACAATACGTCAAACAATGACCGAGCTAGACGCAGTTGAAGTGTTGAAAGGTGCGTTTCAACTAAATCCAAGCATGTCAGGGATTTGACCTTTGCACCTCTATAACGTGACCCCTGGGTCACGGAATGGGGCAACTGTTAATTGTTCTGTTATTGCGATATAGGATGGATTATTCCTGCCAAATTTCAGTCAATCTGGACTTGTTGCTAAATGTTGACCTTTGACCTTGATTTTTGACCTTTGACCTTTGGGGGCGAGATTATCATCGACATCTTCTACTATAAATGTTACTTCAATGTAGTAATAACGGGCTTTACCTGTCCTTATAGGCTGAGAGATAAATCCCAATTTGGTCCTTCTTTTTAGCATTTTTGGCAAATGACCTTTTGACCCCTTAATGAACCTTTGATCCCGGTATAAAAAAAAAACCCTCGTTTACACAACAAAAATGATTGTTTCAATGCAAATAAAAAAAATAAAAAAAATAAAAAAAATAAAAAAAATCTGAAAAATTATGACCTAAAAATGGAAATAATGACCTTAACTGACCTTTGACCTCCAAAAACAATAAAAATTACGTTGCATGGGACGGGTCACCGGTCATTTGATGTAAGTCTAGTCAGGATACGTCAAACGATGACTGAACTAGATTGCAGTTGAAAAGGTTGCCAGAACTGATGCAGTTGAAGCAGTGAAGTGTTGCAAGACAGAAGAAGAGAAAGACATACCCATCAAAAACAGAACAAGACGGCCGAAGGCCGTCTTGTAATAAGGCAGGTTTGCCATTTACCATCATAACCAGGGCTGCCTATTCGAGGAAAAAACACCAGGGGCAGGAAAGCGGTGCGTCGCCAACATCAACAAGTACGCTCAAGAAGCTTGCAGGCAGGCAATTGGCAATGTCATTCCTGTTACACTCAATTGATTTGTCCTGTCTGAGCAATACTGATTGCCCAATCTATCAGTATCGACTGGCATCCACCTACTGAGGGAAAGGTAATCTGCTCTTCCGTCAAACACTTTCCAATTTGGCCCATATTTGGTTTTAATTAACAGACCTCACGTGTTTGCATATCCACCACCAGATTCTGAGTTCTAATTTACAAACTTTCCTTTAGCTCAAAAAATGGAGTGGTAAGTGTTCTATCTAATGCATTTAAAGATAAGGAACTTGTTTGCAGCTTTGCCATGTGGAAAGGCTATTTTTGGAGCTTTAGTTATTGTTTTCAAATTTAAATTCTGAATTTAAATCAGCTAATTTGTATAATTCATTCAACTGGCCATAATTCGTGGGAATTTACATGGAAACCATTCTCCCTATACTGTTTTTCTGGACACAATTATATTTTCAAAAGTAGGTGAATTTAATGTCTACTGAATTTAATTCACTACTAGCATGCAATTGCTCCCACAGCACTTCGCCGGAGGATTAAACTCGAGATTTATTCCGGGTTTATAGTTGCTGCTTACGATTCAATTAAATCTTGATGGTGTTAAAATAGAGGTGCTTCAGCTAACTACTGATACATTTTACTTTGAAAATAAGTTCAAATTAGTCTACTTAATTCCCAAGAGGTCACTTAGGAACATTTAAACTTGGGGTTAGTGTCACCCAGGCTTCAAGTTACTGCTTAACATGAAATGCATTTTCATCCCCGGTAGGGATCACTAGGTAGAAGCTTAGGGGGTAGTGTCAATCAATTCCATTATATTAATATTTATTTCATCTTTGTATAAATTACCCCAGGTTAGTGGCACTGGGGAGTAGATCTAGGTAGTGCTCACCGGGTACAACAATGTGTACTTAACTTTAAACAGTTAGTTAGGCCGCCAAATTGTTGATCATCCCCAAATCACCTCCTTTCCAGTATAAATATACAGAAAGAAATAAATGTACTCATATTTAATCACAAGCACAAACCAGATACTTGAAGTGAGATAGGATTTCAAATATTCCTTAAAAACAGCTACCATAAAAATGTCATTGCTGCAATCTCTCCCAGTTGCAGACAGCAATACAAGCAGTTGTCCAAATTTGTAACCAAATCCATGTTAGTCAGCATGAGTGTAATTAAAAGGACGTCAAAAATCACGTAACTCTGTACTGTTTGATCTGAAGTGAAAGAAATGAATGTAAATGTGTGAGGAATGGCTCTTGTTACATTGCCATGCCCAAGTTTGAAAATTAGAAAAGTGGAAAAATGAAGGGTGCTGCTCAAGTCAGTGGAAGTTATGGGATCATGTAATGTGATATTTTGTGGAATGCTGGATGTTGAAGTACAAAGGTCTCCACATTTAGATAGTGTGTCAAGAAAGTTGTTACCAAGGTGTTGTAAAATATTGCGTGAGGCAATGGACAGCGGTATCATTAGGGTTTTTGATACAGTAGCTGGAGTGGCGTACGTAACAGGCGGGCGGGGGGGGGGGGGGGGGGGGGCGGCAGGACCTCCACGCGATTTATCGGGGGTTGGGGGGGGTGAGGCAGGGGGGGCAGGTCCTGACGACTTTGGCCGGGGAAAAAAATTTACCACAATCATGACTAAATCAGTCGTTTTTTTAGCCCTCTGACGGAAAAATTGCTTTGGGCCCCCTCAGAGCGGGCAGACCCGATACGCCACTGAGCTGCTGCATTTTGGTTTTGACTGGTGTCAATCCACAACTGATGGAGTTGGAATTGAACTTTTTTTACAGAACGGGGGAATTTCCTTGAAATATACTGCAAACTACCTTTTGTCTTGTATGTGCCATTGAATTCAGAAGGTAGTTCAAGGCTCAAAAGGGTCCCTTTGATACATAATAATAGTACAGCAAGCATTCACAACAAGAAAGTTCTATGCAGACCATTTTGATATGTTGTTGGGAGGGTTTGTACAGCAAGCTACAGCAAGAAAACCTTCCGTAGCGATTTTGTCTAGGTCATACCGTAATGACTGAGTGGACTAAACATACAGGGCAGTCTATCCAAGCCATAAAGGCCATAACGCTTGCCGCAAGCGTTTGCGACATTTCGGGATTTGTGATTGGCCGACACCGCAACGCTTTGCCGAAATGTCGTAAACGCGTTGGCCTTTCTCACAACGCGTTGCGGGCAATACGTTACTGCCTTATGGCTTTGTGGTCCTTCGCAACGCGTTTGAAGCTTGCAAACGGCTTGTGAAGGCTCGCAACACGCGTGGATGAAGGTTTGCAAACGCGTTTGCAAGTAATCTAGCAAAAAGCGTTTGTGTGGTCTATTTTTTTAAATACGTCAAAGAATAATTATTTATTGGCTACAGCAGCAACGAGGCCGAAAGGTCGCAACGGTTGCTATTTTCTCGCAAGCGTTGAGCAATTACGTTATGGCATTTATGGCTTGTGCTACCCGTCTGGTACATAATGTTGATTCACGTTGATCTAAGCGCGGCGGTAATGTTACAGCCCAAGAATTAGCAATGATTTATTTCACTTTGAGTACGAGTAAGTCAAAATTAGCACATAAATATTATAAAATTAGTTTAAAGTAATACAATAGGGGATATACCTGGTTGTGTGCCTAAACTGGTGTGTATTTAGCAATTAGAATTCAAGAGAACCGAGGAGAATGTTCTGGAATTCACTTGAGACTAGGAGATCAGACTAGCCCAAATCAAGGAGGTGAGATGTGTGTCTGGCAGAGGTGGCGCATGCGTATAATTACACGTCAGTGAGAGTAGTTGCTATGAGATACTAAAAATCTAGCAGTACATGTGGCAATTAAAGAAGGCATTTCCAGAATTATGATGGTGTAATGGACTATATTTGGCACATGACTCATATAGAGAGGACTATATCCTTCTAGAAAATTGTTTGAGAGGATATATAAAGCCCTGGTGGAGGAGAAGATGACGCAGAGTATCACAACATCTTACTCCAAGTTATTACGGGAGTATCACAACAGCCATTACTCCAGGAGAGTTAATAATCGTGCTCCCAAGTATTAGCAGCGTTTTCAAGTTGACAGTGAACGTAAATCACAGCTAGTACTATCTCCATCTAGTGGACATGTCTGTAGTAGTCTCAGCTCCAGCAGTTTCGTCGATTGTGTAGCCGGGGGTTCGGTTTTGTATTCGTGGCCTCTGAGTTATCCAAGGATAAATAAGCTACAGCACTTTTGGGACTTTATATTTAGTCGAACTCCAAGCTTCGGGAAGAAGGTCATTAGGAGCTGGTTTCTTCAGTAAGGACAGGTCGTCGTGGACACGTCCCACTATTGGAAAATTGGAGTTTTGCGATGGAATATTCGCCAGGACTCTTCGCAAGTTCGGCATCTTTATAGTAAGCTTTGCTGCAGCCCGCGTCCGCGGCACACACCACCCCGGTAGTAAGTTATAGGTCATTAAATTAACACCTTTCTTATAGATAAAATTCTTTGATTATTGATACCTAATCGGACGTTTGAATGACGATTGGATTTAAACACACAATTAAAATATACTTTGCTTAAAAATTTGTAATCAAGTTTCACAGTTGTATTGTATAGTTATCAGGAGTTTGAATCCGTAGTTTTGAGGTGTTTTGGCCTTGGTCAAGCTGACCGTAACAAAATTGGGGGCTCGGGTCGGGAGAAACACTGTAAAAAATTACAGTTAAAATATTGAACAAATTCGTGATTGTGTGTTTAACTTTGATATCGGTTGCATATATTGTTATTTGTGACAGAAAGTGTTCATACACGATGGCGTTAACGCAGAGGAGTGTATTAAAGAGGTACGTGGGAGAAGTTTGATGGCTCAAAAAGCCGGACTTAATGGATTTGGACAAGTGTAGGGATGGAAGTTAGAATTCATGAGGAAACAGTTAATAAAAAACCAGTTAATAACCCGGTCTTGTTGAGGAAGATATTCTAGATGAGGATGTTTGGAAAACATAGGGGAAATTCAGGATGAGTCAAATAGTGCTCTGAAAATGAAACAGATTGCAAATTGCAAATGCAAATAGAAATGGCCAAATTAGGAAATGCAAGAAAGAAAGACAAGACAAAGAAAAGGAAAGGCAAGACAAATACAATTGGAGAAGGAAAACTGAATTAGAAAAGGCTCGACACAACAGGAACTAGATGCCCAACATTGCAAATGGAACAAAAAAGAAAAAGGCGGACAGAGTAAAATTGGAACAGAAAGAAAAAGAGACAGATTAAAAATGGAGGGGAAAAGAATGAAGTGCCCCAGAAAATTGAAGACCAAAACAAAAATTAGAAACAAGAAAAGTAGAAAAAGGACTCAGGATTCCTCCTCACACCAGGTTTTGTGATGCCACCAGAAGAAACATCAACTTAGTTCCAACATTTAGGGAAACAGAAGGTGACAAGTATTTTTTGCACTTCGAGAAGATTGCCGAAAGGATGAAGTGGCCTAAAGAGCAATGGACAACTTTGCTTCAGACTGTGTTTATTGGGGAAGCTAGAGAGATCTACTATTCCCTATCAATGATCAGTTGCGGGTTGATTATGAAGTCGTAAGCAGTTTTCTAAGGCCTATGAATTAGTACCTGAGGCGTCGTTACGTATAGGCAAAAATTCGGAGTGCGAAAAAAACTTGCAGATCAAAACTCATGTGGTGTGCTATAGTTCAGGAACAAATGCGGATAGGTGGCCTCACTTACAAGGAAAGTGGATGAAACAAGACTTCAATAACACTTAGGCAGTTGGTGTTAATTGAGCATTCAAGCAGTTGTCATTCATGCACGACATTAAAATCATGGATGAACCGATATCAAAAAGATTGAAAAATGCAGAACAATTAGCAGGTGATTACGCCCTCACACACAAGGTGAGTTCCAGCAATAGTACAGGTGGGCCTAATAAGTCAATCAGCATACACGAGTTTTAATCCAAGAACCTATAGGCCTACCAAAACAAAAGTAGATCATTCCAAAGTCCAATTTCTTTTTGGGTTCTACTTAAAGAGGGAAACGTTAAGTTAGGTTCCTCCAATCAGGGGAATAAGGGTACTTCTAGTACCAAACCCAAAGTCAGGGAATGGTTATAAGTCAGATGTAACTTGCACCATTTATTGCAAAGGATTTCAGGTCATGTGATGGCAAGCTGTTGGAAGTGATGGGAAGCAGATGGCCAAGAAGCAGAAGTCTGCTCCCCCAGGTTGTGCTGTGTCGTAGAACACAGAGTTAGTTCCCAGGGGCCTCTTAAACAGAAAAGATGCTTGAGTCTGAGAAAGTTAGGGGAAGGACTCTGAACCATTTGTTTGGAGGGTTCCCCAGGTAGTTGATGGTTGAAAAAGTGATTCAAATCCTATACAGAAATCCGACGGCGACTATTATGCCCCTAAGCCGTGGGCGGCGACACGCACCACCGCCATGACTGGGGGGCATCTTGAGTTCTCGTTATAACCGCGTTACGTTGTACGTGTTACCACAAAGCAAGCGATAATTGTGATCAGTTCTGAAGGCTCAAAAACCAAACTATTTCCACTGGTTATCCATTTGTATATCATCATGGGGCGGCTCAGGAAAAAAATTTAAATTTCTTGGCCCTGCACAAATAGCGATAAAAGTTAACAAAAATGGAAATCGCAACGCGTGCGAATTCATTCGCTAATGACACAAATGAAACAATAATCGTATCCATTTCAGTCTAAATACACAATTGTAACTCTATCATTTTCACGTGTACTGATAATCCAAGCGTAGAACATTCCAGGCACAAACGGACTAAGTTTGTCAGATCTCCGAAATCGATCACATGGGCCCACGGAAGGTCCTTTCTAAAACAACAACCCGCATCGGAAGATGACACGTTTTTCAGCAAACGATCGGTCTTTGGGAAACTATTAAGTTTTCACGTACACGGTACTTATCACATTTCTATTATTACTTTATTTGTCTGGATGTTTGAATTTTACGAAAAATTATTTTCTCCGCGGCGTTATTACCCAAGTTTTAACACGTATTCTAACCATCAATAGTGTTAATTTCTCAGTCACGCAAAGGGGGCGAGATGATAACATTCAATTAAAACAACAGCTAAGACACGTGCCCTGGAATTCCAGTTTAAGCCAGTCCCTGACATCTTCCATAAATCCATGGAAATAAACGGTTGAGGGAATGAACATTGTTACAATTGCCAAAAAAAGGTAGGTTGTTTTGTAATTCTTATTATCATGATTATGAGTGCTGATATTTCTTTCGTTAAGCAATATGCGGCTTGTGTGTACTGTGTGTTGGTGGCAGGGGGGATGCCCCCAGTTATGCGGCGACGCCCGTAGGGGTTCCTGCGAGGACTTTCCCGTCGGATCGTGTAATAAAATCCTGCGTGACACATGTTGTGCCCAGTCAGTAATTTTTGGTCAGGGGTCATTGCCCTTATGAAGTTAGTGCAACAGGTGGAATGCTTGATCCAAGGTATAGGATGGAATTATAGTGTCACCTTCACAAGGTGAATTTGAAGTATGATTGGCTAAGGTACAGTCTAGTTGGCCGTAAGGACTGAACTTCCAGTCAAAGGGGTTTCAATGTATTAGGGGAATGATTTGGCAAGGCGGGAAAAGTACATCCAGAACCATATTGTACCCACCAATCCCTGCACCAGAGAAATAGATAGTGAGGAAGGGAATAGTGCGTTTATTACAGCCTGTTGCCAGTTACTAGGAGTATGGTTAGGAAAGCCATGTTTGAAGCAAATAGTGATAAGAAGGAGGAAGGACCTTGTCCAAATTAGAGTAAGAGGACACGTGAATGAAAAAAATTAGATGAACCAGGTCAAATTCCACACGGCCCTTCCGGGGAGACAACGCGACTTCTCCACAAAACAAGAGTCAGGCATTAGCAAGTCCATAGTAGGGAAATGATGATGATGATCCCTTGGGTCATAACAAGTTAGTTCTTTAACAGGAGAATGATCCTGCACTAAAGAATCTTAGTAAGAACGGGACAGTAACCATGAGGAGTCTGAAGAGTTCCTGTGTGTTTTTACAAACACAATGGTGTGCTGAGGAGGAAATGGAGGCCACCCGATGCTCCTGCAAATTGATGAGTGGAAAAGTTGTTCATCAGGTAGTTGTGGTGTCCAAAGGTGTTTCACAGGGAGGTCATCAGCATTGCCCATGATATTCTATGGCAGGACATTTAGGAGTCAGTCAAGAAGACACATGATTGGATTTTGAACCACTTTTGGTGGACTACACTTCGTAAGGATTTTATGAATACGTAGATCTTGTTTACTTGTCAAGTTGTGGGCAAAGCCTAACCCCAGAAAAATCCCGCCCGCTATCTGAAACGATACCGGGCATTCGGAGTAGCAATAGTAGGGTCATAGGTGATGTGTAGGAACTCTCCCTAGGACTAAGTCGGTAATCAGTACCTACATTACTATCATGTGTGACTCACGAGTTTCCCTGAAGCCATACCATTAAGGAATATTAAGGCTACTAAAACTGTAGTGAGGCTGGACCATGTTCTTCACTCTTGTAGGCTTACCTAAGTCAATTCAGTCAGATCAGGGATAAAATTTTACATCTGGCCTATTTAAGAACAAGTGATGCATCGATGGTTGGGGGGATGGATCAGTATTTGTCCAGTGACTACCATGCCGAGGTCCCAAGGAGCTCTAGAGAGATTCCACAAACCTGAAAATAGATTAGGACTTACTGTTGGCATTTGAGAAGGACTGGGACGAGGGAGTTCACTTCTTGTTGTTTGCTGCAAGGGAAGCGGTTCAGGAACCTAGGGTTTCGTCCTTTAGTTAGTTTTTGGGGCGAACAGTGCGCGGTCCCCTGAAACTCCTAAGGAGAAATGGCTGGGCTGACATGAGACAACTGACACCAACCGTTTGGACTTATGTCCAATCAAGTATTAGGATCAATAGGGCACACAATGTTGAAATTTGCCAGGGGGGGGAATTTGAAACAAGCCCAGCCCAAAAGAAGAGGAAGTGGTACGATCAAAGAAGATGCCAAGAGTAGCGTCTTTAGGCCAGTGAGACCAAGGGTTAGTCTTGTCTTCCAATCCCTGGACACCCACTGCAGGCCAGTACCATGTCCCTATACAGTAGAAATCACAAGTAAATGATGTTGACTACATAGTCAAAACGCCAGATAGGCGGAAGAGTAGGAATTATGCCATGTAACTAGGCTGAAGGAGTATGAGTAGAAATGAGGAGTGCATTCCAAAACCAGTGTGCTCTGTTAGTCATACTGAGGAAAGGTAAAACCGATGACAATCATGATCTGAAGATGTTCAAAATTCAAACAGTGATAACAAGCAGCATGACTATCCAATCAGTTGCCAAAATTATATGTGCTCAATGATTTGGATACAAAACTAGGCCATCTTTCCGAAAATCAACAGTGTGAATGTGAATTCAAGAAGTTGATTCATGAATTTGAAAGATATTTTTCCTGATGTCACTATAGAACACACTCTACTTATCATGATGTTGATGTGGGTGAGTGTGCACCAATAAAAAAACAGCACCCTTAAAAAAGTAAATCCTCTGAAGAAAGAACATCTCAACAAAGAGAGATAGAGTACATGTTGCCAAACAAAATAATTGAAGCAAGCAAAAAGTGAAGGAGTTCCCCAGTATTTTGGTTCCAAACCTGTGGTTTCCCTTAGGTTTGCTGACAGACTTCAGAAGGGTAAATCAAGAGTTCAAAGACTGATCATTTCCGATACATCGTTATGGATGTGATTGCAATTGACAAAATGGCAATTCAAGTACGTCAGCAAGTTTGGACCATTTTAAAGGGGTAATGGCCGGTTCCCCTTATTGATGTGCAAAGAATTTAATTTCGGCATTTTGCACGCCCGATTGACTGGCCGATTTTTGCAGCTCGAGTGAGAGTAGGGTTATGCCGATTCGGTATTTTTTTTGAAAAAACGCACAGGGCACAACCTTCCAAAGACTTGGTAAATCATATAGTTGCTGAATAGAGGGCTGTGAAGCTATGTTGAGGATTTGATTTGGTCCTTGTAGTCAGGTTTGGGAAACAAACACATGGGCAAGCTCCATTCGCTTGTTTCAGAAAGAAGTTGTCAGAAAACAAATGCCAGTCAATTTAGTCAAGAGTGAGTTTGCCATGCCATTCAACTATTTAGGCCATGTAGTCGGTCAAGGCAAGGTCAAGACTGTCAAGGTTAAAGTTGAAGCAATTGAGAAGTTCCCCACACCTCGTACAAGGAAAGAATCTTCAGAGGATTCTTAGGCCTATGGCTGGATATTAAAGGAAGTTTTGTCCAAACTTTTCAGATATTGCCAGTCCTTTGGACAAAGTTGCTAGCCAAAAATGTCAAATTGGTTTGGTCACAGGAAATGTGAAATTAGTTCCAGAAAATCAAAGCCATAATGATTAGTGACACAGTTCTGAGTGCACCAGACTTCGAACCAATTAAAGTTGGCCATAGATGCCCGTGACAACCTAGCCCCGGTGTGGTGGAGTTCTTATGCAGAAGGAGAAGACGGAATAGACCACCCAATTTCGTATTTCTCCAAGGAAGTTTAAACAAGCACCAAAGAAATTACTCCACGATTGAGAAGGAGTGTCTTGCTTTGATTTTGGCATTAGGGCATTTGATGTATATTTGGGCACCACAGTGACTAGAATGCGTTTTACAGGATCAAAACGCCCACCCTTCACTCCACAGATGAAAACAAGAATATAGGCTGGTGAGGTGGAGAGTTTGACCTTGCAAGAGTACAACCTAAACATCAAACCACATCAGAGGCAAAGATAATGTGATGGCTGATGGCCCTATTAAAGTGTTTAGTTAAGTCAGAACAAAGTAAAGCGTTTTAAAAAGGCAATGTTACATTGTGAAATTAAGGTATGTATATGATTGTTTAAGAATAGTGGAGCCTTAAATAGGTTACGAAAGTTTGCTTTTCAATCAAAAATTTCTTTCTGTAAGGGGGAGGAGGTGTTACAGGCCCCAAAGAATTAGCAATGATTTTATTTAACTTGAGTAAGATTAAGTCATAAATTAGCACATAAAAATATTATAAATTAGTTTTAAGTATACATATGGGATATACCTGGTTTGTGTGCATAACTGGTGTGAATGTAGCAATTAGGAATTCAAGAGAAACGCGGAGAATGTTCTGGAATTCACTTGAGACTAGGAGATCAGACTAGCCCAAATCAAAGGATAGTGTCTGGCCAAGGTGGCAACTGCTGTATAATTACACAGGCAGTGAGGAGTAGCTGATTATGAGAGCCTAATTATCGCAGTACATGTGGAAGATAGAGGCAGTTCTAGGATTAGGATGTAATTGGACTTATTTAGCACATGACTCATCTAGAGAGGACCAGTCCTTCTAGATTGTTTGAGAGGATATATTAAGCCCTGGTGAGAGAAAGATCGGAAGAGAGATCAAACATCTTACTCCAAGTCATTAGTAGAGAGTATCAACAAAACATCATTACTCAAGGCGAGTTTATACCATCGTGCTCCAAGGTAGGAGCAGAGTTTTTCAGTTGACAGTGACAGTAAGTAATCACAGTTCTAGTACTGGACACCTCCTGTATGTTTTTTTTGTTCCCAAGACAAAACAAAAGCTGCATTCTGCACTACCTTTCTTGAAGACACCACCCAAGAAGTTCTACTATACCTGAGGGCGCTTATTCAAGGAAGATATGGCACTACTTCATTGTTTTTAACCTTACCAACGTTTGGGAGATACGATGGTGGCTGAAGAAACCACTATTGTTCCGGAATGCATCAAAGCCCAGGAGTGGGTGAGGCGAAGCCGCTCAGAAAAATACTGTCATACAAATTTCAAGACATTCCTGGCAAATGATGACAACAAAGAGCTCTGCCAGCTTTGCTGGCAAAGGTTGACTATAAAAATAAGCAATTTTAGTTGGAGATAAATGGCAGTGAGTTGTGGAGGGGAGGCCCAATCAGCTACATTCATGAAATGGATAAGGGAGTTGGAAGTGTTTTTTTTTTCAGAAACCAAGCATGAAGTTTACTATGTATTCATTGCCTTAGTACCTTAGGCTCTTCTACTATTGTAATGTTTACAATGAGGTATTGATACATTATGTCAGAATTACGTTAACATCCTTAGGAGGAGCATCTGTTTCTTTCATATAACGCTTTACCAAAATTTCAATGCTATTATATGTAAGATTGAGTGCGTGACTGCTAATCACTATACAGGCAACCAGGAATAGAGACAGATCAAGCGGTGTTATTGCCACCTTCATTACCGCCGCCGCCCTCGGATACAAGAATGCTGTGGTAGACTTTGACATTGATTCTTTGTGATTCTTACTTACATGCTTCACCCAGCAAGCTCAATATATAACTAGTTAAAGGATCAGGACAAGACGGCAGCTCTCAACATTTCTGAGCCTTGCAGAATCCTACTCCTATGGAGATTTTGTATTTACGGTGCTACTTAGTTTGTGGGGTTTATGTGTTTACTGGCAGATGGACGCACCAGCTTCTTCAAAGGTAAGGAAAAGGTGTGTCCCTGTAAAAGCTGGAGAACAGCCCGAGGTCTCAGAAGGCCCTCAGGCAAGTTGGTGATTACTTTAACGTAAAGCGCAGGCGCCGAAGCAGTTGGAGCAGTTCACTTGCCTGATATACAGAAAGGGTCTCGAGTCTTCTGTGGATGCCGTCCGTTATGAAAGTTGTGAAGAAAAATGTTGGGAGAGCACAGGTCCGCACAAAAAAATGTTTGCACCCTATCATTTCTGCCAGTGCTGGTCATATTAAATGAATTTTCGCACAAAAAACCTACGGTACTCTTTCATTGGCATTAAATACCAAACTACGGCACTTAAAACATTACACATTAAAAACGTTGTTAATAATTATTGAAAATTTAAATGGTTCCGAAATAAATCTTCGGCAGAGCAGTGTTGGACTCTATCTCTCATTATCCACTTTTAACAAGATATCAAGTCTGGCTGGAGATCTTCTTGATAAACATGGAGAAGACATCCGGGCGACCAGAACGTCACCGCGTGCCAAGGGTTTCCCTTCGATGAGAGCTGAGTGCGTTCGCTGCAGTTGATTAAAAACAATCGTCGGAAGAAACATACCTACATGCGCTTTGCCAAATCCTCATAGGCTAGCGGCAGATTCTCATAGCGTTTACAAGGTGACGTACCCCTAACACGTACATAATTTGGCTAAAATAAATTGTCTAAAAAATTATCAAATCATCTACGCGTGTTTCACATTCAGTATGTGCACATTTTCTGAAAATGAATACATGTCATGGTCCTTTTTCCCGGAATATAAGCGACCAAGGGAGGTACACCACGTTCCATGACTCCAGCAAATAATGGTGCTATTGATAAATCCGCACGTTCTGAATAGGACAACGGACTCAATTTCTGTGGGACTGCAAAGACCATTGTTATGGTCCATGGACGTTAAACACTTTGAATTGTTTCACCGCCAGACTTAGATTGAGCTACAGGCTCATTTGAACGAAGGAAATAAAACTCAAAATCTGCTGGGAGTTAATAACTTTGATCGTATATTTCATAATATATTCAAAAGGAAACGAAGATGGAGCAAAAAATCATGAAAGAATTTGATAGGCAAGCTATAACCTAACTCTGGTGAAGAACAAACACCATAGCTTAACCGATTAATATTAATACCTCTTTTCTATTCAATTAAAAAGTTGTTCGGCACCGGTTCACCTGCATTTCATATAGGTGGAATGATTTTCGATTTCTGCTTGAGCGCAATAAATGCATAGAAATAGGGGTACGCGGAAGTACAGGTTTTTGATTCTGATCAAAATGTTAGTCATAGTTGCCAAACAATTTTTCTCATGAGCTTTGTTCAACTTCGTTTCCCTTCGAATAAATGATGCAAAATAGGGTCAAGAAAATTGAACACACAGTAGAACTCTAACTTTATTTATTCTAATAAGAGAACTGGTAATGTGTGTTCCACATCATGAAAATGAGCTAAATCGGGGTGATGGTTTTCTACATACCGAGCGGATTTATTATCAATAGCCCTATTGTGCTATAGAGTGATATTGAATCATGGTGTTACATCCGGTAGGCACTGATATTCAGGGCATTAAATTGGATGACATTTAATTCTTTTATCGAGATGTGCACCATAATAGACATCGGAACACACGTAGAACTGTTTCTGTAATTTAGGAAAATTATTTCGGAAGAATATGTAACTTCCTAGGTCGTGGGCCACCTTGGTCCTTATTCCGTAGCACGTTTTTGCGCTGGCCTCATGGCCTATCAGTACAGGTAATCATGAGGAACTGAAAGTAGAACCTGAAAGAGCGAACTTCACATTTAATAGTGGTCCGCAATTTGGTCACAAGTTTGTCTTAAACCCAATTGGTCAAGGTGCGACCAAATACCAAAGTGCATTAACACCGCATGGTGTACTTTTATACTTTTTCAGGTGGTGTCCACCGATTGAAGTCAATTCGGGGACCAGAGGCTACCAAAGTGGTGTCGGATAACATTCTCTCGAGCACAGTTTTTAGCATTATCTGGTTTGAAGAAGTGTGGAAATCGGATAAAAACATATAATGATTAAAATCGGATGATTTAGTCCAATATTTATTGGTCTCGCTAGAATTTTAAACTATTGGCTCGTTTTAAACTCATAGCTCTACCAAATAAATATGGCTCAATCAATCTAATTTTATACCAAAAGACCCTTGAGATGATTGACCTCATGATAACCAAGATGTTACCAAAGGCAGGCAGACATCGACGAAAACATGGGAAAATGCCGAGGTCAAGAAGAGTGAGGAAGCTGTTGAACGCGTCCTCACTGCTGTCAAGAACTTCATAAATCCGTTTGCCATCGTGCAGATAAAGAAAAGGCTCACTTATTACAGGTGCCCAGTTCCGAAGGATGCTGAGATGGACGTGCTCCATGCAGAAGTGTGGCAAGGTGCAAACTGACTTCAGTCGTCTAAAATCGGACAGACCAGGAACTTCTTTGAGACCCTAACGAGGGAAGAAGCAAGACCATGGAGGCTTCAGCAAGAAGGTTAGCATCACATCGCAAAGGATATTGGTAATAGGGATTGCGATATCCAATAGATCGTTTCATTGTTGAATGCACCCCTATTTTATATTGTAATTCATGGTATGAATTATTGCTATTACGCTAACACGGACATAAGGGGATCACACATCGCCCATAGTATGGGATGCGTGACCCCCCCCCCCACCTCGGTATTGGTACCAACGTTGACTACAAGGCACAAACCCATTATCTTCCTATAACTGAAATGTGATCTTATCATTCCAGGTTATTCCAGTATCAGATCAGGAGCAGAAACATCTTGCATTCCTGCTTCTTGTTAAGTCTTACTTAGCAGAGCTCATGAAGTACTGCCTGATGCCTGTGCCCCTAGCCTTGGCACTCCTGCTGTTTTTTTTTTTCCCAAGACAAACAAAGCTGCTTCTGCATTCCTTTCTTGAAGACCCCCACCAGAGTTCTACTCTACCATGAGGATGCGCTTTCATTCAAGACGATATGGCACTATTCATGTTTTTAACCTTCCCAACGTTGGGGAGTACGATGGTGGATAAGAAACACTTCTTGTCCGGATGAATCAAAGCAGAGTGGTTGAGGCGCAGCCGCTCAGAAAAATCATGTCATACAATTTCAGACATACCCCCCCCCCCCCCCCCCCCCCCCCCCCCCCCCCCCCCCCTTTTCTGGCAAATGATGACAACAAGGCAGCTCTGCCAGCTTATGCTGCAAGTTTGGAGTAGGTCAAACAAGCCATTTTGAGTTGGGAGAAAAGGGCAGTTGCTGATTGTGGAGGGGAGAGCCCATCAGCTCATTCATGAAATGATAAGGTGAGTTGGAAGTTTTGTGTTGTAAGAAAAAAACCCCCCCCCCCACCCCCTCACCCACCCCCCCCCACCCCCCCCCCACCCCCCCCCCCCCCCCCCCCCCCCCCCCCAGCATGAAGTTTACTATGTATTCATTGCCTAGTAACTTAGCTCTTCTTATCGAGTAATGGTTAAAATAATTTATTGAACATTAGTCAAATAGTAACACCTTATGTGAGAAGCATCCGTTTTCTTTCATATTTACACTGCGTTTCACAAAATTTCACTGCTATTTATTGGAAAGATTGAAGTGCGTGAGCTCCTCACTATACAGCAACCAGGAAGAGACAGATACAAGGGTGTATTGCACCTTCATTACCCGCCGCACCTCGGATACAAGAATGCTGTGGTCAGAATTATGGACATGAATCTTTGTGATTCTACTCTACCATGCTCTCACCATAAGCTCACTATATACCTAGATACAGGATCAGGAAAAAGAATCGGAGTTATCAACTTCTGAGCTTGCAGAATCCTACTCAGCATGGAGATGATTACGGTGCTACTCTTTTTGGGTTTTATGTGTTTACTGGAGAGACTGACACCAGTTCCTCAAAGGGTAATGGGAAAGGTGTGTCCCCTGTAAAAGCTGGAGAACAGCCCGAGGTCTCAGAAGGCCCTCAGGCAAGTTGGTGATTACTTTAACGGCAAGCCAAGGCGCCGAAGCAGTTGGAGCAGTTCACTTGCCTGATATACAGACAGAGTCTCGAGTCTTCTGGGATGCCGTCCGTAGGAAGTGCTGAAGAAAATGTTGGGCGAGGATAAGAAGAAAACTCAAAATCTAAGGGGGATATGGCTTTCTCCTGCCATGCTGCCACGTCTAACTATACCGGGTAGCATGTACAAGCGAGCTTGTTCATGACCCTTCATAGAAAAGCCACAACCTTACAGTGAAAGAGTGGACGCTGAGTGATCAAAGAATGTTGGAACCGTTGTGGTCTTGTGTCCTGTCCTAAGAGCTTCCCGTGATGACCAACTGGACTGTAATAGTGAAGAGGTGGACAGTGAAGATGAGGAAGACGAATGGACTTTCATGATTTTATTGAAAGCGAGGGGGGGGGGCGATGGGGATGAATGAAAAGGAGGAAGGTATGTCAGAAGAAGGATGAAGGTAAGTCCGAAGAGGATGAAGGCAAGGTCAGAAGAAGATGAGGTAAGTCAGAAGCAGGATGAGGTAAGTCACGAATATAGCGTAAAGATCTCAAAATTAACAGGCAAGGGCCTTCTGATCTGTATGATGACGTGAGGTACAAACACAATAGTTGTATACCGGTGATGACAAATTTACAGGTAAAAAGGTATTGTAATTTTGTCTGCAATTATTCTGGACTGCACTTATTTGCGCAGTTCTGTAAAGTATTGGTCAGGAGATGCTAAAAATAACAATTTTTTCAGCAATTAAGACCCTAATATGTTGTTTATTGAACGGAACGTACTTCCGAATACCTTTTCAGTATTCTCGACCTTATAAATAGGGTCGTCATTTTGTGCAGCTATGTGAAAATATGGGCCAAGATAATAAAAAACGATTTTTTGGGGCCTAATTTGCATATTTTATGACGTCATCAAGGACATCTGGCCAATGCCAGAATTTTCATCTTGATCTTTGGACCCTCAAAACATAGATGCAGGCACCTTATTTGTTAAGTTATCGGCAACTTTTGTTGTAAGCGGCAAATTGTATTTTTTCTATAATGGCGATACTAATCTACAAAAATTTGCATATAAATGATACGTGGGACACGTTTTTATTATTTTTTTAAATATAGCTAATCGTTTTACAACCTTTTTCTGACATGGAGACATTGATTAGAAGGTCTTTTGGGGGCGGGTGAACGACCCCCAATCTACCCACTAGACTACTTTTTAATCCATGGGACCAGATGAACATGTCTATTCACTTTAATCCCGTGTTGAAAAATTACCCCTTCCTATCCAAATACGCACAAGGATGACAAATTGCATCATCAGATTTTGGAAGCAGCAGGTCAATATTGCCTAGAAACAAAACAAAACAAATGCAAGGTCCTATAATGGTTCTACCACTGGACTATTTCCTGATCTCCTAGTGTATTTTTGCAGTAATCGTTAATTCTGTTCATTGATTCCTTTCAATAGTTTTGTGATGAGTAAGTGGGTTTGATAAGTCTTTTCAATAGTATCGGGTAATCTACCCAGAAACGAATTGTCCACTACAGTTGGAGGGATCAGTTCCCCCAGCCAGGATATTTGCAATTCTTAAGCGGTGTCATTTGTCCTTGTATAACAAAACTAGAACTGAGTACTGGAGAGCTAAGTTTCACTTTCTGATTTGGTTGCTGTCCTCCAACGAACACATTGATTTTCCTGGCCTAGACCTTCTGATCCGTGTTAGACGGCCAGGACACGAGGCACAAGCTGGAATTTCACATTCTGTTGTTGACCGGGGTTGAGATGTGTGCGATTGAAGCCAACTAATTGATGTTTTGGAACAGGAACACTAGCATTCGTCCAAATGAAATAAACTGAATTACCTGTTGATAAGAACAAAAAATAAGCTATTATCTATGTCATGCTATTATATACAAGCATTTTTATGCTAACTAAATCCCGCTATCGGTAACCACAAAAAAACGTCACTACGCACTCACCTCGTCACCGGCCAGCTTGCCTACGTTATGGACTGTCACTGAAACAGTGACATTGTCACAAGGCTTAATCGTGGACGGTGAGACAAGTAGTTTGCTGTAGTTGAATTCAGTATAAGACATGCCGTAACAAACGGGAAAAGTGGATCGCCTTTGAAGTATCGATATGTTCTTCCTTCCATAGTGTAATTAGTAATCTGAGGAACCTGAAATAAAAATTCATTGAAATAAATTACAAATAGTAGGCCTATAGCTCGAGAAGAAATACGGGTATATGGTATATCTTGACAGTATGTTGGAATAAACTATGAAGGGGTAATCTTAGCGAATGGCACGACGATAATAGTGTCATGATTGGGATTCGTTGTCTTACTTGAGTTAAGCTAGCCGGACAAGTAGCAGGCAACCTCTCAGCAGGATTAGGAGCCAGTGCTGTTATGTTTGTGAAACTTGATAAAGGAGCGTCCCTGTAGCCTGTTCGGAAAAAGAGCATTCATTGATCACGTGAAAACTGCCGAGTTTGATACAGCCCAACTGATATCCAACGGTCCAGCGTTAAAGAGTAGCAACACAACAGGATTCTTATTTGCTGTAAAATATGGTATGGGATTGTCATGTTAAAGTTCTTAAACTTGTTATCATATTCTTTTTGATAACGGATTAACTCAGTTCAGAACCTTTTAGGGACAATGTGGCTGGGGAGGGTGGGGAGCAGCTGGGAGCGTAGTTCAGCTGTTACGATGCTTGCTTGCCCGCCCGCCCCTGTTCAAATCCCCAGCAGAACCACTAATTGGAATTTAAATATTCGTTCGGGTAAACAATTTCAAATGATCAGGGGTGGATAATGGCAAAGAAAGCATGAAGATCTTATCCTTCGAAGGAGACGTTAAGTTACAGAGAGTTATACTTCTACATGTCATCACAGTTCCGAAAAAAGAGTAAGGTGAAAACTGTTACAATTAAGTCCTTTGCTGTTGGGAGCATTTGAGAAATACAAATGTATGCCTGCCAGAAATACGCTAAGATGTTCAGGTGAATTCAGGTGAATGTATTGTATTCTTTGCATGCTTGGATAGTCTGGAGGACAAACAAAAGTCCATTTCAATTTTTTCTTACGTATGAGGCAGCAGCTAAATATATTGTAGACGGTGGACCAGCTCACTGTTGATTGGTTGGGGTTTGAGAAATATATGTCCACCGGGGCGAAAGGTAGGGGACTCATTGGAGAAAGGTGATCCACGTCTGGTTGGAGAACCACATTGGCAGGTTGGAGATTGTCGCAGCCCTCATCGGTGCTTATTGCTGTTGAAGCGACCAAATCCTGTGCGAATCCGGTTTGAGGTGATCCATTCCTTGCGTGGAAGATTACTACTTCAGCCCCCGGTAATTTTGACGGATCCAGCAATGAGGATCCAGCAAGTCGGCACAGGAGGTTATTCCTTGAGATACCTTGGCGCTACGGACTCGAGGTGGCTGCCGATAAGTAAGATGCCGGTCAAGCTCCATCCCAGATAGGTTGGTGTTAGAATTGTATGGCAGAGGCGCTCCATTGAGGTTGATGAGCCGGCGTGCGCTCTTTGGTGTGAGATGAAGGCAGTAGCGGTGGTCTTGGCTTCACTCAGCTTCGGTCTCCAGGTCTTGATATACGCTGCAAGTAGGCCATATCTGCAGTAAGTGTACTTTTCTACTTCTGTCCAACTTCTGTCCGAGTGGAGAAGGTCAAGATCGTCTGCGTAGCCATTTTGTCTAGATGTTGTTTGAGTAAATCGCTGATATACAAGTTGAATAGCACGGGAGCCAGTACAGATCTTGTGGTACTCCGTTCCTCAGACGACGCAGACTGTTAGTTTAATAGTTAAGAGCAAAACTAGGTTCAATGTTACAATAGGGGTTTTCGGATTTATACGTGTGTTATGAAAATCGTGTTAAAATAGTTCGTCTAATGGACAGGAGCCGAAAAATATTGTGATGTAAATCATCTTTGTATTTTGTTGCATAATTAAAAGCAAATGTATATGGAAGGTCATCAGCCATAACCTTTTGAACTGTCAAACAAAGAATCAATTTTTATCTTGTGTAACCTAATGAACAATTTAAACCAGTTTTTAAAAAAAACGGACACCATCTGTAAATTTTAACACCAGGATGACCTTGAATTGTTATGGGTGCCTAGAGTATAATAGTCCAGGCTACAGATTCAATGATAACTAATATAACCTTGTTTTATTAGATTACAATGTTTTCAACGGTTTCTAGACCGTTTTTGTGCTATTCTGATCCGATGGATGCCAGACGCAGCAAACTTGCGCTATTTTTGTAGAATCGGCAAAAATTCAAAATGGACACCAAAACAAACAATTATTCATCTCTGTTCACATCAAAAGTTGTAATCTTTTTCAGCCCTGTCTCGTTAAACAACATTCACATTTAGGGACCAATAACATATGTTCTGTATACCACGTAACCAATGAATTCAATATGCCGGTCAATACAATAAAGTGGCTGGATCGTGAACTACTTTTTGACTGTAGGTTGGTAATTTGGTATCTATCCTGGTGTTTGGCAGCAAGAAAATTATTAAAACCATAAGAATATTTTTTTAATACATGTGAATTATAATCCTTCTTTTAATTATAGGATCCAGATGGATTCGAACTCTAAATATAGCTATTAATTGATAGCTGTGTCAACTACTACTGCACTGTTTGTGTATATCCTGTAGTCAATCAGATCAATGTACACACATTAGGTGCAATCAGAGGAAATCGGATGCATGTAAGATGCCATCCAAGATGGGTATCCAATATGGCTGGACCAATGACATTACTAAGCGGCGAAAATCCGATTACCAATAGTCTAGAAGAGATATGTTCTTTGTTTTTTGCAGGTTTTGGGCGTCCATTGGATGAATATTGGGACCTACCTTTGTGACATAACGACCCAAAGACAATTAAGATAGCCTTACTGGGATTTTTTGGAAGTGTTTTTTTTAAAATTGAAGAATTGAAATGAGTGTATTATTTTGTAACAATTAATGTTTTACTGACCTTTACTGATTGACATTTGCAGCCATATTGACGTCTATCCAGGTGCTATCTTGCAGATATCATCACTTGATTATGTTATGACATCTTAAAGCCCTTAAATGATATAGTGTGAATACATAACCATGGCAGCTTGGATATGCCAGTAATGAACCCCTTTTCGCCCTTTTGAGCCATTTGCCAGGGTTTATTGTTTGATTGACTATCAAACATCTGTTGAAAGTGTTAATGGTTTCTATTAATATGTGACGGACTTGGTGCAAGGCTATAGACGGCAGTTGTCAATTATGTATAGCCGTAGAGGGCTTTTGTCAATTATGACATATCACGTGATTTGACACACGGATAAAACGAGCCTGTAAAGAACATCAGTGATCTTCCGTGCGGCGACAGTCGACACGTCGGGTTTTGGTCAAGCTCTCTGGCTCTCTCATTGCGTCAATTCGCTCGGACGTTCACCTGAATTCGCCGGTACATCAATGCAGAACCAGTAACTATAAATCCGGCTCTCTGACGGAATAATCATTATAAGTTCCTGATTCCTGCTATTTGGGACAAGTCCGTGGATTGGCCGCACGCCTCCATCCGCTGTCTTGCCGCAGAACCGCGTGCACCTGTTGAGAGACCCCATTATCGAAACACGAACCCGCCACATTGGTGGCACGGTGGTAGGGATAATAATTGTCTTAATTCAAGTACAGAATTCCGGCTGAGCCGGTTTTCTGAAAGATGGATTGCTCTTTAATCTGCACACTAAAGGACCCCCAATGAACAATTCAGAGACAGCATTCTATTGATATAATGATCATGTAGAGGTGCCAACTAGCTTGAGAAACGTTCGACGCCCGCAGGCGGTCGGCAGAGGCCACAGCGCCGGATGTAAAGTTTTAATCCGTGACTCCTTAGATTAGATCCGTTGCAAATATGATTCCTATGATTGCACGTGATATTAAAGGTTGTTGTTCCGCAGTTTATGTGATTGTGTTCTCTACTTGATATGCAGAGCCTGGCCAATTGCACAAAAACCACACCAAGTACCGTGGGAAACACAAAACACTGCGGTGTTGATGGTTAGACGCAATAATGCAAATTGCAAAGCCCTATTCCAATTTCCCATTCTTTCCTGTGCTAATAAACACGTGCCCGGTTAACACTTAAAAAGGCGGTTTTTTTGTTTATATCTGGGAAATCCCTTAAGATGAAATGGAGTCGGGCTCAAATTGGGACGTTACAATGATTGCAAAAAAAATAACGGCCTTAATCTGATATCACCCACAATCTTGGAAGAGAACGAAGGGGTATTTCTTTAACATTCTTTCGCTCTTTCTTCTCTTCGCAATTCAACGTCCATATCTTTTCATCCTCTTAAGTGCCAGTCCTTTCTCGATCTGCTCCACCCTCCCTTAGCGTCCGCCCACATCGTCCCTCTCTTCGCATCCAGGGCTCACCGCCCCTTCCTTCATTCTCACCCACGGTACTCGCCCTCTGACTTGTCTTTTTCCTTGACTTTTGCCGATATCGCCCTTGTTTCTCCGCAACCTTTACACAAATCACGCTCCTAACCAGTCTTATTTCCCACGCTCGCCACAGATACGAATCTGGGAACTAAAGCTATAGGGCGGAGGAGTGGAGCTGGCTAGGGGGCGGGGGGGGAAGAAGAGAAACAAGAGACGAGGAAATGAGGTGGCGGGAATGGTCATTCCATTCACCTCTCCCTACCGCTCGCAACTCCCTATGCTTTCTTATCACTTTTCCACCTCTCTACTCTCCCCACCCCCACCTTTCTTCCCCTCTCCGCCCCTTTTCCACAGTTTTCTTCCATTCTCCACACCTGTATCTCTACCCCAGTTTACTATCCCTCTTTTCCCCCTTCCTTTCATCTTATTCCCATCCCTATATCCTTACTGCGTCTGTCCTCTTCGTTTCTCTGACTTTCAGCCTTTTCTTCCCCTCCCTCGCTCTTCCCTCTTCTCTCCATTTTCATTCCAACCCCATTTGTCCCTCTTCGTCATCCTCTCTCCTCATCCCTCCCTCCATCTTTTCCTCGCTCCCCGCCATTCTCTCCTATCAACCTCGGTTCACTATGCCTCCCTCTTTTTCGCTTTCTTCGCCCGCCCTTCCCTTTTTTGATACCTTCCCCCCCCTCCTGTCTTTCCCTTCCCATCCCCCCCCTTTTTCTTCTACCCCCTTTCCCGGCCCTCCCCCCCCCCCGCCCCCCACCCCCTCCATCCACCCTCCCCCCTCCCCTCCTCCCCCCCCCCTTCCGGGGGGGTCCCAAAGACGATCGGAACACGCCCCTTTAAGAGATCAAATTTAAATGACTGGAAAAATATTGCCGGAATGCATAATTGAAGCAAATGAAAAACTTAGCAGAACTAATTTTGTCGTCGGATTATGCATATGGTGTGCTGAATTCCTCGCATCAGGAAGTGTTCGCCATTCATGTAACGTTGTTGTTGAACTCACACGAATGCCTCCCGTAATTGAAGAAGCACAGACGCCTTTGAGCCGAGCCTTCATTATAGAAGGCGAATGTACCGTGGTGGAGACACGACTCCCGGGAAGCAGAGTACCGTGGTGGAGCGACCCCCACGAGCGAAGCCAGAGATGCCGTGGTGGGCGAGTCCAGAAACGGGAACGGACATTGCAGTGTTAGTGGACACATGCTGAATGTGGCGAATTGATATATTGGATGTGAGATATGTATACGTTTTCGGCATATTACAAAGGCCCGGACGGAAGCTATGATCTATTGAGCATCCGATGAATCCGATAAATTAAGCATCCGACGAATCCGAGAAATTAAGCATCCGACGAATCCGAGAAATTAAGCATCCGACGAATCCGAGAAATTAAGCATCCGATGAATCCGCGGATTGAAACATCCCAGATGAATCTGAGACAATGAGCAACTCGATGGATCCAAAGAGATTTTGATGAATTCCGGCAGATTAGGGATTCACCAAAGATAGGAGTTCAAAGATTCAGGAATTCACAGCAGATTCAAGAATTCCGAGAGATTGATGCATTACGTTCTAGGGATCATGGAATTACCGACGGGAAAGCGTTCAATGCATGCAGACGTTGTTGTTGAACGGACAGGCCAGGTGTTCTCTGGTAATACAACACAATACGGATAGGAATATGGAGTATTACTAAACTATGAAACAACGATAAACGGTAATGTCTCGAACCAGGCTTAAATGAAATACAAAAACAAGTAATGATGCAGGGACTTACGGAATGCGGTGGGAATTCCGGAATGCGCGAATGTCGGAATGCAGGAATTCTGACGGCTAGTGAATGCCTGCCTAGACTCCTAACATTAATAATCGGGGACTGCCTTGAATTACGAATGCAGGAATTCTGAATGTCGGAATGCCGAAGTTCCGGAATGCGAGAATATCGGAGTGCGTGAATTAACAAGATTACTTAGTTTCTAAGAATGTGAGAGTTCTTGTTAGGCTGTCGGAATGCATGATCCAATTTCAGAAGTTCCGGACAGGTTTTTTATAAATTCGGTCCTGTATGGTAATCCGAGATTTATGTTGCATGAATCGGAAGTTTCCGGATAAAAGTTTGCTATGATAATCTTTTGGAGCGTTAAAAAAATCAAATAGATAGAAATGGGAAATCAAGGCTATGGGCATTCCTGAACCCGCAGCTTATCTAGTTTTTGCGGCCATCAGATGAAACCCGACAATCTTCTATGTATCCAATTATTATGATTTCAGTCGTATCTTAAGACAAATCAGTGGTATAGGACCCATAGGTAGATTCTTTTAAGTGGATTCAGTTTTTGTTAATAGTCCGGGTTCATGGAGACATAATACAAATGTTGTGTAATTGAAAACGCACACCACGATCACAAAAATTGAAGGACGAAAAATCAATCATGGCACAAATACTTTTGGAGGCGTAGAGCAAAACTGATGGGATAAGTAAACACATATTTTTGTCGTAAGATAAATCTTTCAAAAACATGGGGTGGATTTGCCATGTTATTCCTAGATGATTCCGCGCACGTGTCATTTGGGCGGGACTTATCTGGTTACCCATAGCAAACAGTTTCGGAGAGGAATGTATAGGGAGTCTTATCTGCTAGGTAAAGGGAATCAGTCATTCGAAATTGATAGAAGCATGTATTAATGACGTGATACAACTTTCATTTTGTCATCCAGATACCATTTCGAGAACCCATGAAACTGGCGGTTACGCGGGCGATGGATTCCTGGTGTTATGTGGATAAAGCTTAATATCGGGAAGTCGATGCCAAAAAACGTTGTTGACACAGTACTGTACCCTCAGTTGATTTTCGGAAAAAGTTAAGGATGTAGCAAAAATCCAGCTGATCTTTTCGGGATAAAATGTGATGTAAATCTTCAGTGGACTGCTGTGATAATTTAATTCCAGTTATGCACTTGCTGTCTCATAATTTGAAGATTGTTAAGATTATGAGTCATTGATTCTTAGAACGGCATCCGCCGGACCCTTGAACACAGCTGAAGCGATCCCGGCCAGTATGTATGGGCAGTTGGTGAGGATTTGTCGGATGTCCTCCCATGTCGTTGCATATTGTGAATGGGGCCTCAGTGATCCGACGGTGATTCTGTAAAGGCAATGAATGATTACGTCTTTCGGGACGACAGTGTTTAAGGCACACATTGTCAGTAACAAGAGGTGCGAGTTATAAATTGTCAAAGGGGAGATCATTTATTCCCGGACAGTGCTTGGAGGATCAATTGTGGGGGATCTCGGTGGGCCAGATGTTATTGCATGGGTGATTGTTAGCGAATATTGATGACTTGAAATCTCAGATCTATCATCCAGTGTTTCTTGATGTATGTAGGCTCTCGCCGTGATCCGACGGCTCCAGAAGGAGAAGTGATAGATCCTTTTGAGTCACCCCCCCCCCCCCAAATATCCACCCCCCCCCCCCCCAGACGACTCATTGCGGTGATGTGATCGAAAGAAACCTATAATCACCGCAACCATTTCCGCAGGCCCGATTATGTACGCTCCGAGACCGTATCGCGTTTAGGGAGGGGGTAGTCGTGACTGAATTGTGCAAAGATATAGAGGGCAGTTGTCAATATGTATAGCGTAGAGGGGACTCTTGTCAATGATGGACAATCACGTGATTTTTGAAGGTATAAACGGGAGCTGTAAGACCATCAGTGCTCTTCCGTGCCCTGCGACCGTCGAAGTCGGTTGGTCAAGCTCGCTGGCTCTCTCATTGCATAATTCCGCCTCCGGCCGCTCCTGAATCCTCCGTCCGGATTAAGCCCATACTCCTAATAACATCAATGCAGACAGTAACTATAAATCCGGCTCTCTGACTGAATTATCTTTATAAGTCTGATTCCGGCTATTTCGGAAAGTGTGATTGGCGCACGCCTCCAGCATCGTCGTGGCCTTAGACGATCGACTTACCTGTTGAAGGAGAAAAGTTCTCGAAACCCGAATCCGCAAATTGGTGGCAAGCGGTGGATTCATAATTTCTTAATTCAAGTAACCGATTCCGGGGGGGGGGGGGGGGGCATGATGCCGGTAGGAAAGATGGATTGTCTTATTCTGCCAACTAACGGACAATGAACAATTCAGAGACAACATTCTCTATATGATATAATTGATCATGTAGAGGTGCCATCTAGTGAGAAACGTCGTACGCCCGCAGGGTACGGCAGAGACACAGCGCCGGATCTGTAAAGTTTCTAATCCGTGATCTCTAGATTTTTAGATCCGTTGCAAATCTGCATTCCTCTGCTGACGTGAGTAAAGGTGTTGTTTCGATTTATGTGGATTGTGTTCTCTACTTGCATATGAGAGCGGCCCTTGCACAAAAACCCCACCAGACCGTGGGAAACAAACTTGCGGGTGTGATGGTAGACGCAATAATGCATGTTGCAAAAGCCCTATTCAACTACTTCTAATCAAAGGGTTAACCACTAAAACGGCGGTTTTTGGTTCTATCTGGGAATGAAATGGATTCGAGGGCTCAAATTCGGGAGGACAATATGAGAAAAATAAGGCCTTTCTCTGATATCAAATCGATACTACTTCCGGGTATACTCAGGGGGGGTCCCAAAGACGATCGGAACACGCCCCTTAAGAAGATCAAAACTTTAAAGGACGGAAACATATGCCGGAATGCAATAATGTCACGCACAATGAAAACTGTAGCAGAACTAATTTTGTCGTCGGATTAGGCATATGGTGTTGCTGAATTCTCGCATCAGGAAGTGTTCGCCATTCATGTAACGTTGTTGTTGATTGTATGAACCACGAAAGCCTCCCGTAATTGAAGAGGCACAGACGCCTTGAGCCGAGCCCTTCATTTTAGAAGGCGAATGTTGTACCGTGGTGAACGACTCCCACGAGAAAGCAGAGATACCGTGGTGGAGCAGACTCCCACAAGGAAGCAGAGATGCCGTGGCGGAGCAGAGTCCGAAACGGGAATCGGACATTGCAGTTGTCTAGTGACACATAATATGTGGCGAATTGCTATATTTTGATGTGAGAATGATATAAAACGTATTTCGGCATATTAAAATGCGGAAGCATGACTTTGAGCATCCGATGAATCCGATAAATTAAGCATCCGACGAATCCGAGAAATTAAGCATCCGATGAATCCGATAAATTAAGCATCCGACGAATCCGAGAAATTAAGCATCCGACGAATCCGACGGACTTTGAAATTTCGTCTGAATATGAGAAATTGAGCATTCCGATGGATCCAAAGATTGATGAATTCCGTGCAGCTTCGGAATTACCCACAGACTTCAGGAGTTCCGACAGATTCAGGAATCACAGCAGATCTAAGAATTCCGAGAGATTGATGCATTCCGCCAGATTCATGGAATTCCGACGAAAAGCATTTCATGCATGCGACGTTGTTGTTGAACGGCACAGAGGTCGTTCTCTGGTAATAACAAAACATATCGGATAGGAATATGGAGTATTACTAAAACTATGAAAAACGATCAAATGGTAATGTCTCAACAGGTTAAATTGAAATACAAAAACAAAGTAAATGATGCAGGGAATTCCGAATGCGGGCGGAATTCCGGATGCGCGAAGCGGAATGCAGGATTATGAACGGTCGGAATGCCTGCCTAGATTCCTACTATCGGGATGCCTGAATTCCGGAATGCAGGAATTCTTGAATGTCGGAATGCCGAAGTTCCGGAATGCGAGAATCTCGGAGTGCGTGAATTCACAAGAATACTTTAACGTTTCTAAGAATGTGAGAGTTCTTGTTAGGCTGTCGGAAGTGCAGGAGCAATTTTCAGAAGTTCCGGACAGGTTTTTATAAATTCGGTCCGTATGGTAATCGCAGATTTATGATGCATTAATCGGAATTTCCGGTTAAAAGTTTGCTATGATAATTTGGAAGCGTTAAAAAAATCAAATAGATAAATTGGAAATCAAAGCATATGGGCCTGCCTGAACCCCGCAGCTTTATCTAGTTTTGGGAAATTCTGAAAACGGACAATCTTTCTGTATAATTATATGACTTTCAGTGTATCTTTACGACAAATAGTGGTATTAGCCCATATGTGTAGTTCTTTAAGTTGACTCAGGTTTTCATGTTAAATTTCCCGTGGTTCAGGGACACAATAATGACAAACTGTTGTCGTAATATGAAAACCGCACACACGATCACAACAAATGAAGGACGAATAAATCCAATCATGGCAATAATTTTTGGAGTCGTAAGAGCAACAACTAATGAGGGGATAAGTAAACACATATTTTTGTCGTAAGATAAATCTTCAAAAAGTGGTGGAGTGCATGTTATTCCTAGCTGATTCCGGAACGTGTCATTGCGGCGGGACTTATCTGGTTACCCATAGCAAACAGTTTCGGCGAGGAAGATATAGGGAGTCTTATCTGCTAGGTAAAGGGAATCATTCTTCGAAATTGACCTTAGAAGCATTATAATTACGTTACCAATTATCTTGTCGGGTCATCAATTACCATTTCGACAACCCATGAAACTGGCGGTTACGCGGGGATGGATCCCTGAGGGTTATGTATCAAGCTATATTGGAAGTCGTGGCAACAAGTTTGTTGACACAGTATGTACCCTTCAGTTGATTTTCGAAAAGTTAAGGATGTAGCTAAAAATCAAGATGCTCGCTTTCGGATAAAATGGTGATGTCAGCTTTACAAGTGACTCGATGTGATAATTTAATTTCCAGTTTATGCAACTTGCTGTCTATATTGAAGATTGTTAAGATTATGAGTCATTCATTCTTAGAACGGCATCCGCCGGAATGTGAAAAATCTGAAGCGATCCATGGCAGTAGATATGGGCAGTGGTGAGGTATTTGTCGGATGTCCTCCATGTCGTTGCATTTGCTGAATGGGCCATCAGTGATCCGACGTGATTCTGTAAAAGGACATGATGATTCGTCTTTCAGGACGATTGGTTTAAGGCACACTTTCAGTAACCAAAGAGGTGCGAGTTATAAAATTTCATAAGGGGAGATCATTTATTCCGGGGAAAGTGCTTGTAGGATCTGTGGGATTCGGTGGGCAGTATGTATGTGCACTGGTAGATTGTTAGCGAATCTGGAAATGCTTGAAATCTAAGATCGTATCATCCAGTGTTCTTGCATGTCCTCGTCGGCTCTCGCCGTGATCCGACGGCTCCAGTAAGACTAAGTGATAGATCCTTTGTGCAGTCAAGAACGACTCATTGTCGTGTGGATGTTATCGAAAGAAATATAGTCACCGCACCCAATTTCCGCCAGGCCCGATTATGTACGATCCGAGACGTATCGTTGGGAGGTGTATTGTGACGGAATTGGTGCAAAGCTATACAGGGCAGTTGTCAATTATGTATAGCCGTAGAGGGCTCTTGTCAATTATGACATATCACGTGATTTTGAAAGGTATAAAAGGAGGTTTAAGACATTCAGTGCTTTCCGTGCCCTGCGAACCGTCGAAGTATGGTTGGTCAAGCTTGCGCTGGCTCTCTCATGGCATCAATTCCGCTCCGGGCCCTCCTGATCCTCGCGTTCCGGGTCAGCCCTAATCCGAATAAATCAATGCAGAAAAACAGTAACAACATCACGGCTCTATGACTGGAATCATCATTTATGTCTGATTTCCTGCTATTTGGGGAACGGTGTGGATTGGCTCACGCCTCCGCCATTCCAGTGTTGGCTTCGACGCTCGCTACCTGTTAAAGATAACATTCATCGAAACCCGAATCCCGCCACATTGGTGGCAAGGCTGTGGATCATAATTGTCTTAATTCAAGTACAGAATTCCGGCTGAGCCGGAGAAAGATGGATTGGCCTTTAATCTGCAACTACAGGACAATGAACATTCAGAGACAAGCATTCTATATGATATAATGATCATGTAGAGGTGCCATCTAGTGAGAAACGTCGTACGCCCGCAGGGTACGGCAGAGACACAGCGCCGGATCTAAAGTTTTAATCCGGGATCTTAGATAGATCCTTTTGCAAATAGATTCCTATGATTGAGTGATTAAAGGTTGTTGTTCCGATTTATTGTATTGTGTTCTCTACTTGATATGAGAGCCTGGCACTTGCACAAACACCCCACCAAGTACCCGTGGGAACAAACTTGCGGTTTTGATGGTAGACGTCACTAATGCATGTTGCAAAGCCCTATTCAATACTGTGCTAATAAAAGTGGTTAACCACTAAAATCGGCGGGGCGGTTTTTTGTTTTATCTTGGGAAATGAAATGGAGTTCGAGGCTCAATTTCGGGCACGACAATGAGAAAAATCCGGCCTTTCATCTGATATCAAAATCGAACTACTTCCGGGTAAATCATGGGGGTCCAAGACGATCGGACACCCCCTTTAAGACGATCAAAATTTAAAACTGGAAAAATATTGCCGAAGGCAATAATGTAAGCAAATGGAAAACTGTAGCCGAACTAATTTGTCGTCGATTATGCTATGTTGTGGCTGAATTCCTCGGCCGCAGGAAGTGTTCGCATTCATGTAACGGACGTTGTTGTTGATGAGACTCCCACGAATGCCTCCCGTAATTGAAGAAGCACAGACGCCTTTGAGCCGAGCCTTCATTATGGAAGGCGAATTTAAGCGTCGTGGTGGAACAGACTCCCACGAGGAAGCAGAGATGCCGTGGTGGAGCAGACCAGACTCCGCACGATGAAGCAGATATGCCCGTGGCGTAGCAGAGTCCGAACCGGTAATCGGACCATTGCAGTTGTCAGTGACACCTATATGTTGGCGAAAATTGACTATATTTTGATTTGAGAATGATATACGTATTTCGGCAATATTAAAATGCGGACGAAGCTATGACTTTGAACATCCGATGAATCCGAGAAATTAAGCATCCGACGAATCCGAGAAATTAAGCATCCGATGAATCCGATAAATTAAGCAATCCGCGACGAATCCGAGAATTAAGCTCCGATGAATCCGTACGGATTGAACAAACCTCCGATTGAATTGAGAAATTGAGGCATCCGATGGATCCAAGAGATTGATGAATTGCCGGCAGCTTCGGACTTCCGCACAGGTTTCAGGAGTTCCCGACAGATTCATCTGATTCACGCAGATTCAAGCATTCCGAGAGATGATGCATTCCGCCAGGATTCATGGAATTCGACGAAAGCATCAGCATGCATACGTTTTGCTTGAACGGAGACCGAGGTCGGTTCTCTGGTATACAACACATATTCGGATAGGAATATGGAGTATACTAAACTATGAAAAATCGATAAACTGGTTTAATGTCTCTACTAACCAGGTAATGAATACAAAAACAAATTAATTAGCAGGGATTCGCGTAATGCGTGGGAATTCCGGAAGCGCGAAGTCGGAATGCAGTAATTCTGAACGGTCGGATATTGCCTGGCCTAATTCCACATCGGGATGCCTGAATTCCGGAATGCAGGAATTCGAATGTCGGAATGCCGAATTCCGGAATGCGAGAATCTCGGAGTGCGTGAATTCACACAATATTACTTAAAGTTTCTAAATGAAGTGAGAGTTTGTCGGAGCTTCGGAATGGCAGGATCATTTCCAGAAGTTCCGGACAGGTGTTATAATTCGGAAATTCGTCCCGTCTGTATGGTTTAAAATCCGAGATTTATTTGCATAAATCGGCGTTTGCCGGTTAAAAGTTTCTCATATTAACGTTGGAAGCGTTAAAAAATCAAATAGATAGAATTGGAAATCAAAGTCCTATGGGCATTCCTGAACCCCGGCAGCTTTAACTAGTTTTGGGAATTCATGAAAAAGACAATCTTTATTTGTATAATTATTATGATTTCAGTCGTAATCTTTAAGACAAATCAGTGGTAAGCCCATATGTGTAGTTTCTTTTAAGTTGACTTCAGGTTTTCAGTTAATATTTCCGTGGTTCAGGGACAATAATACAAATGTTGTCCGGATTGAAACGCACACCACGATCACAAAAATTGAAGGAAGAATATAATCAATCATTCATGGCAAATACTTTTTGGAGCCGTAAGAGCAACAACTGATGGGATAATACACCCCATATTTTTGTCGTAAGATAAATCTTTCAAAAACATGTGGGGTGGATTTGCCAGGTTATTCCTAGCTGATTCCGGAACGTGTCATTTGGGCGGGAATTATCTGGTTACCCATAGCAAACAGTTCGGATAGGAATGTATAGGGAGTCTTATCTGCTATGTAAGGGAATCACATTCATTCGAAATTTATTAGCAAGCATTTAATAATTCGTGATAAATTATCATTGTGGTCATCAGATACGACCATTTTCGCGAACCATGAACTGGCGGTTACGCGGGGATGGATCGCCTGGTGTTTGTATCAAGCTATATTGGAAGTCGTTTGGCCAAAAAGTTTGTTGACACAGTATGTACCCTTCAGTTGATTTTCGAAAAGTTAAGGATGTAGCTAAAAATCCCATATGCTCGTTTTCTGGATAAAATGCTGGATGTAAACTTTACAGTGACTGCTGTGCATAATTTAATTCCAGTTCTGCACCTTGCTGTCTAGAATTGCAGATTGTTAGATTAGGAGTCATTGATTCTTATACCGGCATACCGCCGGACGCATGTGACACATGTCTGAAGGCGATCGCCTGGAGTATTATGGCAGTGGTTGACAGGATGTCGATGTCTCGCATTCGTTCTATTGTCTGAATGGGCCTTCAGTTGATCCGACGTTGATTCTTTAAAGGAATGAATGATTCGTCTTTCGGGACGATTGTTTTAAAAGCAACCCTTGTCAGTAGCCAAATAGGTGCGAGTTATAAATTTCTAAGGGGAGATCATTTATTCCGGGACAGGGCTTGGACGGATCATTTGGATTCGGTGGCATATGTATGTGCACTGGTATGATTGTTAGCGAATCTTGAATGCTTGAAATCTAAGATCGTATCATCCAGTGTTCTTGCATATCCTCGTCGGCTCTCGCCGTGATCCGACGGCTCCAGGAAGAATAAGTGATAGATCCTTGTGAGTCAATACGACTCATTGCGTGTGAATGTGATCGAAGAAATATAATCACCGCACCCAATGCGCCACGCCCGATTATGTCCGATCCGAGACGTATCGGTTTAGGGAGGGGGTAGTGTGACGGATTGGTGCAAAGCTATAGAGGGCGTTCAATTATGTATAGCCGTAGAGGGCTCTTGTCAATTATGACTATCACGTGATTTTGAAAGGTATAGGAAAGGAGCTGTTAAAACATTCAGTGCTCTTCCGTGCCCTGCGACCGTCGAAGTAGGTTGGTCAAGCTCTCTGGCTCTCTCATTGCATCAATTCCGCTCCGGCCGCTCCTGAATCCTCCGTTCCGGATCAGCCCACAATCCTATAAATCAATGCAGAACAGTAACTATAAATCCGGCTCTCTGACTGAATCATCATTTATAAGTCTGATTCCTGCTATTTGGGACAAGTGTGGATTGGCCGCACGCCTCCGCCATCAGTGTTTGCCTTAGACGCTCGCTACCTGTTGAAGAGAACATTCATCGAAACCCGAATCTGCCACAATATATTGATTGCTAAAGCATTGATAGTTACCATTCTACGGTCAAAAGTAGATAAATATCAGATGCTTTGTTGTATTATAGTTACCATTCATCCGCCACATGTCAAAAGTAGATAAATATCAGATGCTTGTTGTATTGGCGACCATATTAAATCTATTAATTAGGCGCTTAATGAATCTTACTTTAATTGGTCACAATGGGTGTTTTGACTGGACAGGCCAAAAAATTACAACCTTTGAGTAATTAACATATGAGTTTTTTAGTGTTGTGGTGGCCGTTTTGAATTTTTGCGTTTCTTTGAAAATGCTCAAGGTTTTTCGTCTGGCATCCATCGGATTCGGATTCAGCAGGTAAAACTGGTCTAGAAACCGTTGAAAAACGTTATATATATTTTATAACAAGGTCACATGGTCTGTAGCCTGGACTATAAGACTATAGCTCACACAGATTGGGGCAAATCCTTTTTAAAGCTTGGGAGTAGCCCGATAATTGGTACATATTTAAATTAATTTGAACAATTCTAATTTTTACGCAGTACAAACTTCCCCCTCCCCATTATATATACTTGTTCCACAAGGTTGATTTTGATAAGCGTTTAATATGTTCATTATTTTTGGACAAGTTCACACCATTTTTTTTGGGGGGGGGGGGGGGGTCAACTCATAAAATTATTGGACTACCAATACATATATCATCAGAGTATAAAGATATGGGTTTAGCGTAGGTTTAAGCTAAATTATGGTGTATCTATAAGATTAAACCCTTACAAATACCGTAGTTTCACAGGTTTATCTGTAAATATACAGAAATGTTAAGTCATTTTAAACTGTTTCCCAAAAAAAAAATCCATTTAAGTTACACCGAATGAATAATTTGAGTTGTCTAAAGTAGAGATATGCTTTACCTATTGTAACTGCACATTATATTGTAGCTGCCTGCTTTGACACATTCACGAAATTGAGGAAGAAATGTCATGTGCCAGTCACGATCAGATACCTGGAATAATTGAAATTTAAAAACAAATTCTGTTAGTGTCCTAAAAATTCAGAGCAAGGTTCTTTCTCTCATATGATATAAATGTTTGTAACATAATATGCTAAACAAATTTTAATCTTAACTAGAATTTTGAGATTTGGAAGCCCAACCCTATCCGCACTCTAATCGTATAAACAAAGAACCCATGCAAACATAAAACCGAAATACAGAATTTTACAAACTTGCAGACTCATAAATTGGGCAAACCATTCCAATACATCCTGTGTTCCACATAGCCGAGGAGCATTTAATAGGAGCGGATTTTAATTGTACGAACTCAACTATGGTACAGACGTATGAATTGAGAAGGTTTCGGGATAGATGGCCCAGTAATGGCAGATTAATTTTGACCATCAATTGGCTTGCCGGATTTGTCTAAATCAGACTTACGCTTAAGATGCTAATACGTTAAGTCTGTCAAAGCAGACAATTTAAGTTAATTAACACATTTTAGTCTGTGACTGCGTGTTGTAGATACAGATATTTGGAAAAGTGTAAAAGGCATGCTTTGCATAATTATAATTACCTTTGACATCAAACTTAAAGCGACTACTTGGAATATTTTCAGGTCCTGCATATACATCGAAGTGTTTGCACCCAGCATTAGCCCTGACATAGCGTGGATGATTTCCTTGTAGACCACGGACATAACTTTTAACAAGTTCACCACTTAAATATGGATCTTCACCGTAGGTTTCCTGAAAGGAAAGTTACATCACTAACCAATAACTCTTTATTCAATATTGACATGTCAGATGAGTTTCAGCTTAGTCTAATTTGAAACTTGTTGAGTAAAATTTATCTAACGCTAATATAAATTGGGCTAAATTGTTAGTAATTATTTTGCCCAGTAACAGTTAACTGTTCATGCATCGTTGAACCAACGTTATTTAGATCAGTAAATGAACATTTTGGTCATATGTTTTTACAAAAGAGTCAATCTAAATAATACTATAAAAAAAGCCCGAAAACAATCCGAGACGACTGAAGAGCAAACAGTTTTTTTGGAAGGGAGTTTCCGTATCCCTTCCCCCATCTGACACATTTTTTTCTGACACACTTATGAATTAGGAAACCTTAACGGAATAAACCTGTGCTTTATTCCGTGAAGGGTTTCCGAATTCATAAGTGTCAGAAAAAAAGTGTGTCAGATGGATCAGGATACGAATCCCTTTTTAGAAATCCAAACACCCGGGCCAAACACTGCCTTTAGTCTCGCCTTTAGTAAAGTTTATTCTTACTTGATTCTTCCCCACAGTGGATGTCTCATGATATTAATGACAGGACTGAAGCAGCTCAAGCCAGTGTGGTCGCCATAATTCTTGTCGGCCATGTAGGAGGTGTGTTTGGCTCGAACCTCGATTCCAGTCGCCTCCGCCATTCTAAAGACGACGTCTCGACTAATATGCAAATAAAGAAACAAAAGACCAATAAAATCTCATTCACATTACTGGTTTCGTTTTGTCCTAGAATGGTCAATTCAACGTCACTATTGTTCATGCAACACAATCTCAGATTTTGCCTTTTTTTTATTTCTATTGGTTTCGAGTAAGAGATTGGCCCGGAGGTTGGCAAATAAAAATGCGAAAGTACTATTGCTAAGGCGCTGTGACAGTTTCTAGATTTATTAAGGGTTAGTCCTTGAACAATCATAATAAATGATATTAACATAAACACTTCAGCTATGTTTTTAATGTGTAATGGTATACCCATTCGAGGTGAAATTGTGCAATTTCAGAATATTGATCACCTATCGCGACAGCAGAGAAATGTTTAAGTGAGGGTATTCCTCTAAACGGGTGTTCCATATTTGATGTTATATACTTCATATATAGATCCCTGTCATCTGATTGGTTAAAAGTGGAGGCATAAATTCAACTAGCTTCAAGAATTGAACCAAAAAATGAACTATGCCCTGGGAAGAGCGGGCATAGTTTATGAACTATATGCCCGGGACACCTCTTCTCAGCGTAAAAGACTGTCGTACAAACTCTTCATCCGTATTATGATTGTGGTATAACACTTGAAGCTGGTGTAAGTGATGAATATAAGCAGACCATCGTATTCTGTTAACTCGTACTGTGCTGTAGTGTAAGTCTGATACAAACAAAAGCAAGGAAATGGCTGAATCGCAGCATCAGTTGCCGAATTCGGAGCTGCAAGGAAAATTGTACGCATCTTGCCGACAAAAAATGGCAAGAAGTCGATTACGGCGATCCGTTTTGGACTCCAACATCACTTCCTCAACACAAGAAAGGTTGATTGCTAATTCTTTACAAGCTTTGGACCCTAAGTTACACAAAATTGTTAAACCATGCATGCACGCCATGACATGGCCTACATATGATATAGGCCTGTGTTAGCATTCTGGCTTAGAATGTTCTTTTAACCAATCAGATGACAAAATCTATATATTCGGTATATAAAACAAATATTGACTGCTTTTTTATTCGGAGCATAGTATGGTTTCGAGATCACCGAGGGCCTATATAGTTTCAACCATGCCCCTCATAGCAGTAAATATTTGTATATTAGTTCCTCAAAATCTTTGCCTTTTTCTCCCGGGTGATTTGACCATTATGCAAACATTAACCATTTTAACCCAGGCTGGTAGATTTTGTATAGTATATAAATAACACATAATTTCTCAGTGATTTGAGGATGGCTGCGGGCATTGGGGACACCATATCAAAAACAACTGGCCTAAGACTAGGATTGTTTGTACATATTTGACTGCACATTTCATGCCGATTCGGAATATGGCCATGACAATAAAAAAGGTTGACACATTTTGATCACTGAGCGATTATAGCCACTTGAAGGCCAAAGGGTTAAGGTTAAAGTACATTGAGTTGTAAAGCAATTGAAGAAAAACAACATTTAATTATGATTTAGAAAATTGAACAGAAAATATTATTCCAACCCCATCCATATTCTAGACTCTTCATCAAACTTCTCTGTCCCACACACTCACCTGAACGTAGCGCTTAAACCTAAAGCTTGAGGGAAGGATGTGGCATTGCCTGCTGACACGTCCCCACGAAGACATTCTGTGTCCCATTGATAAGGCAGGATACCCAATCCCTCAATAGCTGGTGCAGGTCCATTCTTGTTTGCGCCGCCTCTTGATATTTGCAGTACAAGTTCGTCAAGCGTTAATCTACCGACTAAGTCATCCACTCGTTCGCCCCATGGTAGAGAAGTGTTCCTAAACGGATAGTCACACGCTACCATTGACACTAACGTAACCAATATCACCCCAACGTAAATGCTATAAGGAGCCATTATTTCGTAGCTGTAACCGTGCCGGTGCAAATAAAGTAACTCAAAATTAAACTTTGAACTTGTGTCTTATCTAGCGCGCCATAGATAGACAGTCAGTTGGCAGGTCACCCAAGTACTAAGGGGTTCCCTAAAATTCAAGGACATTTCGTTGCATAACTTCACTTAAAACTGGATGTTTAGAATTGTTTTAACGTTTTGCCACACAAGTTACTGCTTTTCAAAGTATACTTTTGTTATCAACACACACTCCTTTTTCCAAAAATGACGTTTTCAGAAAATGTGGCACTTTACAGTATTCAAAGGTCTGAAGTCAACAAATTAGCAATTTGCAACAACGATTTAATTTTATTTCGTTTTATCTATTGCAGTCTGAAGTAAATAAACCTAAAGCATTAACGTGTGGTTGCATGTTCGCTGGATAATTCCACCAAGTTGAGCCAATGTAGAGTGCTCCTTTGTGTCAATCTGCTTCAAATTTCACCTGGTCCCACAGGTGCTCTATCGAGTTAAGGTCAGCTAGGTAACTTGACTGGTCAATCCATGGTGAAGGAATTTGGTTGTGACATTAGCAGTGTCAACACACAAATGATTTTCCACAAGACGGTGTTTTTAGAAGAAAAAGAAAGTTTCATCTCATTGTTTGTCTGTGCATTGACTTGTTTGTTTATTTGATTGCCTATGCGTTAATGTTTTTAAGATTTACTTCAGACTGCAAAGAAAGGAAATGAAATCGTTGTTGTAAATTAATAATTTGTTAAATTTAGACCTTTGAATATTGCAAATTGCCACTTTTTCTGAAAACGTCATTTAAAAAAAAGGGGGTGTGTATGTTGATACCAAAAGTGTTTTTTTAAGCAGTAACTTGTGGCAGAGCCAAATGTTTCTTCTCTACAAATCTTTTTTAAAATATTCCAAACATCCAGTTCTAAGTGACGTTATGCAACGAAATGTACTTGAATTTTATGGCGGTTTTTTTTTTGCGAACTCTTTATTATTCACTGTAAAAATTGTTGTGACAGGGTCTTTTAGTATTAAGTTCTCGAAGTGCGCTGATTTAAGTAAAATGAGGCTCAAATTGCGTGTCTTGATACTAGGATTGAAAAAGTAAATGGTTTCCCATACGATTGAGGCATAGTTTAAATGCAATTGGCTGACATTGAAACCATTCCATAGCAATGTGGAATATTGAATCTTGACCCGGTACATAAACAGACCGTCAAACCTTTTGTACCTTTTCAGCCGAATAAACTCCCTAGCTGGGTCCATGGTAGTACAAAGGGCGACCGTGCTTTTAAAACTCGCTCTAAATCCAAGCATGGAAGAAATAAATAAGAAGGAAGCACATCGACCCACTTGGCTTTTGAACGATCTATCTGCCGCCCCATAATTGCAATTGTTATTCATATCCTCACAAGTGGCCCTTCCGAGGATAATCCTAATCCGATTTTCTCGATCTAGAAAATTCGCAGTTCGTGGTTGTTTCTTCATTGCGTAAAGATTCCGGGTCATCGGGAATCAGCACGCGATGAATGCTGCGAAGAAAATACTCAAACATATGGCGGCTAACATCTAAACCGGTCAACACCACTGACCTGTACACATGGATAGCGGACTGCCGCACAGTTGAATGGTCGCCGAGTGAAACAACAGGAAGTTGCATTTTGTGGCTTCACTTTATTGTCAAAGTTAAAGGAATTTTGTATAACAATAGAACATCTGTGTGGAATATGTGCACCAACAGGTGTATGCATTGTTTCCCGCCATATTGCTATGGCGAAAAACAACTCCCTGTTGTTTCAATCGACGACTCAGACCCGCTATCCATGTATATACGTCTAGCCCTTTTTCCTTTTCATCATTATCAATTGTGTTTCTTTTGTTTAACTGTCCATTATAGTTACGAAAGCGGTCAGAGACCGTTATTTAAACCTATGAATATTCATCACACCGTTATTTTTTCCGAAAGTGGTCTGGACACTTCCGGAGAAAAATAACGGTCTGATGAATATTCATAGTTAAACAAAAAAAGGACAATTGAACAAAGGAAAATTCTAGAAACATCTCGACCTCAGGTGGTACAAATGAAAGAAATAAACAATAGTGAAAGAACTCAATATAAATGCTAATTGTGAACACAGATTGCCATCTACGAAGCTTATCTGTCGATTACGATTCAGCCAAAGTAGTGATTGTAAGTTATGCAAATTTATTCTTCACTATTTTAAAGGGACGATCGAAACATTTTGCTCCTTCATTGTTGAAATAAACAACGATGAAAGAACAGGTGACTCAATACAAAAGCTTATTGTGATTGTCGGATTACCATCTTCTGTTGAGCTAATATATGTATATCGTCAAAGAATCCGCCAAGCTAGTGATTCAAAGTAATGGAAATCTTCAAAAAGACAATTTAAACATGTTGCTTTTACTTTAAAATGGTAACAATTGAACAATACCCGTAACGCTTGATCACTGAATACGGGATTTAAAAATAAAAATGATGGAGAATACAGCAAAAACAATATGATAAACAATTATGTCAATAATGCAGTACAGTGAAAAATTATTTGTTACAAATTAATCAAAAATATTTTGCATACAAGATGTTTATAATACATTATTAGTGGAATTTCAAAAGAGATAACTGGGATAATACTATATAGTGGAAAATATATTTAAAATAGCATAGTAAGGATGTCATATTACTGCTGTACCGTTAGGTGTATATTTTCACTGAAAAAAAACAAGCTGCACCACGCCGCTGTCGGGACACCCTGGCTGCCCTCAATGCAAATACCAAAACATAAAAAGGCCACCTGTAGAGTACCACATGATTTAGCGTGTAAATGTATTGTATTGCCTTACAAGTGTGTATTGTGTTGGGCATAGTGGAAGGCAAATACGTTATTGAGGATATCATCAAAACGCAGAGCGTGAGACCGATGGCACCACGTGGGTTACCTAATTATACAAAAATGATTTTCAAAACAAATATACTTGATATATAAAAAAAATATAGTGAGTGAGTATTAAAGTTTAACGACAACTCAACACAATTGTGTCATATCGTGTCGATACATTTTAAAACATCAAAATCTTTATAAAACATACACCACTATAAATTCAAGTCACATTTTTAAAAAGTTAAAAATATTTAAACAAATCAGCCTCCTTCAGGAAATTTATCACCTGAAGAGGCCTAATATCTTGATATAATGTTTTCAAATCTGGGACACTGTAATATTTTCTACGGATAAGCGCATAATCAACGCACTCAAGTAATACATGTTTCACAGAAAGAGCACAATCACAAGGAATACACCGAGGGACTGGCTCA